>JAUMHM010053057.1:0-14908 GCA_032362435.1 Melikaiella ostensackeni
ACTCTCATGTTCTTTTACACGTTGGCTCACCGCTCTCCCGGTTTCTCCAATATAGACTTTGCCACAAGAGCAAGGGAATTTATATACTCCCGGATCACTGTGAGGTGCCTTTTTATCTTTAGGGTTGTTTAGAAGTTGTCCTATTTTCGTAGGTTTAAGGTGAAGGAACTGAAATCAAGGAACTCTCTCAGAGAGAGAGAGAACTGCACGTATTTAATACGTATTTAATCGCATCAAATGCAAACGCGGACATGAATCATCACCAAACTTCACATGTGCCCTTCTGAGAAACTCTGCCATGTTCATACAGTGGTTTAAGATTGTGATTTTGCCTCAATGTCAATGTCAACAGTCAATGCTATTCTGCATTATTTACTAAACAAAAACTATTAACAATTAGCAATTCGGGTTGCTGTAGGAACATAAAGAGTGCCTAATCTATACGAGTATAAATTTTCAAGTCAATCTCTGCAACGGTGTGGTCGGTTTCGAGCCTCAAGTGTACAAACTTGAATTTTATTCAGTAGAAAATAACTACACAGGTTATAAATCTTGATTTTTATATTATTTAAGCAGGGCTTCCAATGTGTTGCCGAAACATAATTATGCTCATGTACTGCAGGATCTCTCAGATACACATGATAAATTATCTGACCAGTAATCTACAAACTTCGTCTACATTCTCAGGTCATTTATATGGTTCATACACTAATCCTTTATGTCAGTGTTCAACAAATATCCAATTCTAAATGAAAAATTCCAATTAAAAATAGACAAAATATAGGTGATTCTCCGTAAAGTGTACAATTCAATGTCCCTCGTGTTTAAAAATAAATGGGTTTCACTTATTGACATAAACATATTAGGATTGATAAATTTGAAACGCATGTGTTGTTCAACCGGCAAATCACCAGACCTAACGCTGAAATTACATTTCATTAAAACATGTGAAGCAGCGAATTTGAGCAAGGCATCAAATAATTATGATTGGCTGGGCTGGTAATATTTACAATAACATGTGACAGGGTTGAGCTAGAGGATACTAACGTGAGGAATATCAATAATATTGAAAATTATGCTTTATTTATTGATGAAATTCATATTTATTTTTGCATCACTAGCTGGACATGTTTCTTCGTTCTTTGGTTTGATTCACTTTTGTCGTAATTAGGGCCTGCTGATTAAATGTGTACAATTGTTTACAGGCAATATCAGTTAGAATAGTGCTACATGTATGAATTAAATAATTTGTCTAAACAAATAAGAGTATGAATTGTTTTTATCTTGGTAACATTCGAGACTCATTGGTAATTTTTTTATTCCAATTGATATAAATTAACTGCATTATCTAAAAGTATTTAGAGCATTAGTAGGTTAACAATACTTGCAGAACTTTACAGAGAAAATTTCCATGAAATATGTTTCCGAATCAATAATTTCAAAGGCTTAAAATTCACCTGAGCGTCCGTAGATAAATTACTTGAAGGATGGAAGAATTATTGCAAATTTTTCAAGCCCATTACAGAGTTGAATTTCTTGACTTTAATATAATGGATATGATTTACTCGATCTCATATGGCCAAACAATTTTTTCAAAAATTTCGATGCTCAAATTGTACGCTATGCGAAGAATCACCCATATACAAGTATTCCCACTTGTCTAAAATGGCCGATGGGTTATGCGGATAAAACTGCCAACTAAAACAAGCTTTAGCGCGCTATTGCTTGGCGGTACGCTGATGAGAAACTGGATTGAGAAATTTTAATAATTATTATAAATCTAAATATTCAAAATATAATGTGTATTCATGAAACTGTGCACTGTGAGAAACTTCTGTTGGAAAGTTCCAATAAATGATATTGTAGTTTTCAAACGCTGGTATTATAATATACGTGTATTGCAATATTGACATACAAGTAATGTAATATTGCAAAAGAAAATTCCAAAAAAACGAAATTCGCAGGCACGGAAAATCGAATCCTAACCAACGAACCCTAAGTCGAGTGCGTTACGCAGTATACTAACAAGGAACAAACGGGCTGAACTGAGTGTAAGGGAAAATTACAATATCGGTATTGTAAAGTGAAATTGCAACACTTGTATGGTAAGCGGCGCCTGTTCTTCGAAATTGCAATACACGTATTGCAATTTCACCTTCCAGTGCCGGTATTGTAATTTTGCCTTACACTCGTATTGGAAAAGTGTGGTAAAATCCCAAACATTTCTAACAGTGTATCATATATATGGGCGCAAATACTATTTGAATACATTCCAAATATTCACGCCACACCTCAATTTCATAATAGTCATGATGTCTCTTTTTCCTTACAGAATTGAGTTCTAACTACGAAAATCTTGCTGACTCTCTCGGACTCTCTCCTGCGATTACTGGTTCAGTTACTACTCTTGAAAGACTTCCTGGTATTCGACATCGAGCGAATGATATATATTTTCCTGATGATCTTCTGTTTTATGAAAATGGAAAGTATGTTCCATTAGTCAAACCTTTCACGGGACCAATAGACCAGAATAGATACATGGTTGGAAAAGTCGACAGTGCTGGTGTTGTTCATCCAATATTTAATCAAGCTCACCAAATCGTTGGAGTACACATCGGTACCCAACATGTGCGTCGATTAAGCAAGAAGGAAATTTATGTAAATAAGTTTGTCCACCCTGACACACTTCATGAACCAAAACTTCTCCCAGTAAGGCCCAGTCAGAAAGTTCATGGGAGTGGAAGGGTGAACAATGCAAAAGTAGGTCCCTCTCAAAAGTGGGTCGCTCGAAATTGATAAAATATGTGCAAAAAAATTTCTCAGCGCTTTTGCTCACAATATTCGGCACAGCATTCAGCATAACTGGTAAATGTTATGTGAACTGTTTTTGTCGGAATGAAACTTTTGTATTTCAATCAAAATTTGAAACTCAATAAACGATATGTTTGAAGCAAGCACTCTGTCTTTCATTTACAATTAATAAAGTACTTTTTGTTACTCGATGCATTTTTGAAAAGTAGACAAAAAAGAGTTGGCCACTCTGACAATTGCTTATTCTGGTTAGTGTCACTGAGTGCAACCGAAGACAACGTCACCGAACATTGGCAAGCAAATTGGCGTCATGATTATTGGGACTAAGGTCACGATAACTGCCCCACTGAAAAATCCGATGTCGGATTATACGTCGAATCCTAATAATTTCCGAAGACGGCAGCGACGTAGGAAACGTCGTCGAGTACTGGAATCGTTTCCGACGTCGGAAACTATTAGGGTCCTAGGAGGTTTTTTTTTTTTTTAATACATTTTTTGTGTACTAATAACTATTACAGAAGTAATCAATTTTTAATCTATTTTGAAGTTTTAACATTAAATTAAATGTCAAATAGTTTTAATTATTATAATCTTTTTTGACAAAGTACTTTACCGCATATAAGCACATAGTACTACGTATATATAGTATATAGTATATACTATAGTATTATAGTAAATAATGAAAGATTAAGTACCTATGTAATAGTTATTAGTTCACAAAAAATGTATTCCAGAAAAAAATTTATTTTTTCATTCTTAAAGTTTCACTCTCTCATCTTGTGTCATTTGGTGAACAAAAAATTTCCAAATTTTTTAAGATTTTCAAACAAATTTTAGAGGTAGGGCATGACCCTTAAGGTACCCCAAAGCATTAAAAATTCAATAAATCCTTGAGTTTTAAAAAGAATCATAAAAGCTTTATAGTGGTGATGTAAAACTATCGTGTGAACAATCCGAAGGCGAAAAATTTCATTTTGCATGTATATTAAATTAAAGCTTCGCCAAAACTCACACCTTGGGCTACTATAACGTGATTTTGTAGTGTCTTTTCTGAAGTCTATGAATGTGTAATGAAATATTTAAGTATAAATTATATAAGAATTTTTAGTACAAATATGGAAAATGCTACTCTTAATACTCTTAAAAGAGACATTTTTTATCTCATCTATAGTCACTTTTAACATCCGACATATAAATATTTGAAATTTGTTAACTAAGTAGTACTTTCAGCTTCAATCCTATGATTGAAAAAGTACAACTGCATGACTTTTTCAAAGGTTAGACATTGATTAATGATATTTAAAATATTTTGGAATATTATCGCTCAAAATTCTGGCGAAATTAGCTTCGGACCTTTTACTTTTAATCCTGATATTCTTTGATACGCAAACATATGCATAAAGCAATTTTTAAAATTTCATTTGGTTACGTGTTACCAAGTATAAATTTAACGTCATTGCAGTTGAGCATGATAAAGAAAAAAATAAACTGAAATCTGGAAATTTCACAAAATTGCACATTCGAAAACGTTAACATAACGTCCACTGCTTCTCAAAGTACGTTTTCTTTCAGTTTTTTACTATTTACATAACAATATTAATGCAGTCGAAAAAAAATTTATATCTGATATCAAACTTCCAGGGATATTAAAAAAATTACCGATTATGAAGTCTTATACTTCTTAATAAAATTGAAAATTATTTGTGTGTATAACTGTATATATAAAAACGCTAATTGAAAATTATTATTAACCTACATTTTTATCATAGAGAAAGGCTTCGCTAACCTCTCCAACTAACCTCAAACTTTCGACAGATTTTCGTGATTCACAATAGGGAAAGAACCCTTATCACACTAAACCTGAATAATTATCTTGTAATCACTTACAAATAAAAATTATAAATATCTAATTTTTTAAGGCCAACAAAAGATATTAAGGAAAAATATAGTACCCTTCTTCATTTCTTAAAATATGGAACAAAAGGAGCTTTTATGTAGGAAAAATTCTATTTTGAAGACCAGATGACATAATTAAGAATTTTAGTTTCCCAAAATCAACTCAGTTTTCTTCAAAAGAATTAATTAAAGTAATCACCATTGGCAGCGGTATTTTTTCTAGAAATAGTTAGAGATATAACCTCCATGTAGTATCAAAAATATATAGGAAATGGTTTCCTTCTCATTCCAAAGTTTCTTCTTAACACACTAACACCGCTGTCACACTTATCCGTAATGACTCTGCTTTTTATACGTTCATTGCTTGTGGTATAACAGATCTTATTTTGAATATGATACTCCGTGCACAGTTTTAACATTTAAAGCAAACTAAAAATGAAAGTCTTCTAAATGAGGAATATTCAAGCGACTAACAAACCAATTGGTTTTCAACAAATTTGAGCGAGATTTTTGAAATATTTCTATGCATCACTTTTTTAGACAGGATAAAAAATAGATTGAACTGAAATCAAACAATAGCTAATTCTTCAAAAAATTCTAATTTATTTAAATTATCTTCCCCACATATATCGTCGCTTATTTAGAATTGCTTTCAGAATACTTAAACCATTTCCTTCATTTTCTAATTGAATTGGAATGAAACAAAATATGCGCCGCGATTGTTGACTCCCGAACAAAAGCGCAATCGAAAAGACGTTTCAGCGCAGTGCTTGGCGGAGTTCCATCGGAATCCGCAGGACTTTCTGCGTCGATTCGTGACTGTGGACGAAACCTGGATTCACCACTATACATCCGAGATAAAGCAGTAGTCAAAGCAGTGGGTACTGTCTGGTGAAAGTTCGCCAAAGCAGGCGAAGACTGTTTTGTCAGCTCGGAAGGTAATGGCCACAGTATGTTGGGACTCCCAAGGAATTGTCCTTATTCATTACTTGTAGAAGGGTAAAACTATAACACGAACGTACTATACATCATTATTGGACCGTTTGAGAGCCAAGCTACAAAAGCAACGGCCACGATTGGCGCACAAGAAAGTGCTGTTTTATCGCGACGAGGCACCAACTCACACCTCCGCAATCTCAATGACAAAAATACATGAATTGGGCTTCGAATTTATTGAAAATTGACTCCAGAGCCACCCTATTCTCCAGATTTGGCTCCGTACGACTTTATTCTGTTCCCCAACTTGAAGAACTGCCTCGGTGGGAAGAAATCTCGTCCAATGAAGAAGTTATCGGTGCCGTAAATGCGTATTTTGCAGACCTAAATAAAACTTACTTTTCTGAAGGGATGAAAAAATTTGGATCTCGCTGGACTAGGTAGGTAACCCTCGTAGAAGACTATGTTGAGAAATAAAGGCAAACTTTTCAACGAAAAAAAATTCAATTTGCTATTTACCAAATTCATCAAACGACCCTCGTACTAAGTGATATGCTGAAGTATCACTATCCTACCTAACAATTTTTGGAGTCCATGTTTCTTTACAGAAGGTACCTACGTTTCTGTTAATTTGTAAGCAGTGTAAGAGCAACTTCATATTCTTTGACACCGTCAACTCGGGTAATTATGAATCATTTCAGGGTAGATATGGATCAACATATATGTTCTATAACTTTATGATTTCTTTTTTTGTAATAAGACTTTCTAAACAGTTTCCAAACAATATCCTTAGAATATACAGTCAAGTACTATTAGGAAATCAAATTTTCTAACGGAGTCATAGCCTTGATCCACAATTACCCATCGTGATTCATAATAAACCCGGTTGACTAAATTTATATTCAAAAGTAAAGTAAATTTGTTGGTCTGTTTTTATCACTTTTCTAACTTTGAAAAACATGAGATATATATAGAAGAATCACGACACAGAAAAAATGGGGCTTATTTTGAGTCGGAAATTGACCCAAAATTGAGTGAAAGGCTATTTTGGAGCAATCTTTCGCGTGCAACCCTTGAGGTGGCTGTTGCGAAAAATAGCGTGTGATGCATGTGCGTACAGGCAATTGCTGTTCATGTGACTGCAGCATTCTTCTTATGATGCAAACATCACACTCGATGCAATCACCTGTTTTACGCATAGTCATGATATCTATCTGTTCTTACAGAGTTAAATTCTCAAGTCGAAAATATTCCTGCAACTAATGGCCCCTTCAATCGTCTTATGGACTCACTTACTAGTCTTGATAGACTTCCTAATGTTCGTCATCGTGAAAATGATATGCATTTCGCTGGCAATCTTCTGTTCCATGAAAATGGACGCTATAGGCCGATAGTCAAAGTTTTCACGGCAGCGATAACGAAGGACAAATACATGAATGGATGAGTTGAGAAGGATAAAGTTGTTCATCCAATATTTGATCACTATTACTAAATAGTTGGAGTACATACCGGTACCCAACATGTGCGTCTATTGAGCGAAGAAGAAATTCATCTATATCAGTTCGATATAATTTTGCGCATGATCACTTTTGATATAAGGGACTTCACGCATCAGCAAAATGCGTGAAGTTATTTCAGACTTATTTTTGAAGTACTTAAAATATTAATCTTCCTTAATTTATGCACAGCGGATCCATAATTTGTTAAACGTGGTTAGTGGCAGAATGAGAGGAAAGAATGGCGAGATCAGAGAGAGGGTAGGGGGAAAACAGAAAGATTTAAGAAAGAAATTGAGTGCTAAGAGATACCCTTTAAGAGTTTTCAATCCCACCAATAGTATACGAATCCGGCAACATCTGTCGGACCTGGATATTCGATTTTTTTTTATTTTGCGAATTGAAAATTCACGAAATAGATTATTTGTTGCGATTTCCAACTTCTTCCTGGGGTGAACTCGGTATTTCATCATCATTCACGGACTAAGTGAAGGGCCTGATGAGTTAAAGGTGTTATGAATTTAATACGATGTTTGAAATTTCTTGCGACGATGATGTAGTAGGCTCAAAATTATGTACATGGTGTAGTTTCGCCTTTCTCGTTTACCGCTGTTGTCTTTATACAGCGGCAAAGAGCATTGGAGGTGAAATCAATTGCCTCTGGATGCTTTTTTCAGAGCTACCACTTGTTACTCCATAGGGTTTTAGTCGCCTACTTCCTGATAGTCCAGGAAATTTCCAACAATGAGACAGGTGTTTAATAAAACCGCCTTTCGAGCTGCTGCTTGTATCCTACTGACTCCAAGATGCTCGAGATCTTCAGTGCACCTTATGTGCACATTGCCTGTAGCCAAAATCACAATAGGATGAATAGATGCATGTTTTACATTCCTCCATATTGTCTTTACTTCATGCCTCAGTTCGCTATATTTATGGATCTTGGTTGTATAGGCTGCCTGCAAGTTCCGGTTAAGTGGACAAGTAATGTCGATGATATAGACTCTTCCACCTGTTTTCTCACACATCACGATGTTGGATCGATTGGCTCGGATATAATGATCCGTCTGGATAGTAATATCCCAATATAAGAGGTAGTCTTTGTTTTCAAGTACGGGCACTGGGATGTATCTATAGAAAGGCATCCATTCTGTTTAGAGTCGTAGGTTTAGGGCAAGTTGTTGATGTATAATGCTCGCTACATCAGTATGTCTGTACGTGTACTCTCTCTGAGCCATTACGCGATAACCATCAATAATGTGCTCGATGGATTCATTGGTATCTTCACCTAATCGGTACCTATCAACCACGTTTTGATGTAAAACAAACTTAAAAACGTACTTGCGATAATTTCTGGTTCTGACAATCATGTCCTGAATTGCTATCATGAATCCCTCGGTTTCCGGAAACAGGACGCCTTTTTTCAGTCAAATATTGGATGTTTGTCTATCCACTTCATGTTGATCTGACATTTTTGGGTGCTCGCTGTGGATAGCTTTTTGTCTCTATTGCGTTTCCAGTCCCTCTATTGTTTCAGCTCTGATTTTCAAGGCTTTCTCTGAGAACAAGTTCAAGGACGTATAATCGAGATCTGCTTCACAGAAGGTGTTATAAAGCACAACATCTTTCTTTCTGTCAAAATAATCTCGCGACTGTATAACTTGTGATACATACAGTGGCTAAACATCTACAACGCCCCTACTCCTTCTATGTCGAACTATGAACTATATATTTCATGAACTATTCGAACTATATATTTTATAAACTACACTTTCAATCGCCGAATTACTGTGGTGCATTCAGTGCCTGGTCATTTCAACGCGGATGGTTCTGTTTATCCTTCAAGGTCGGTGTTCGACCAATTGATGAGCCCAAAAGAGTACGTGAGGACAAGAGATGGCATAGGTGTCACTAGCCCTGATTTTATGGGCCAAATTGAGGCAACTCTTTAAAACCAATCTGATTCTTGTAGTGGAGGCAATCGTCAGGCTTTCTTAACTATCGTATGCTGAACACACTTAGACTCAGGACTACCCATATATTTATATGACTCAGCCTCAGTCATTGCCTTGATGTGATCCTCGTTCTCGTCCTCTAATTCCGCGGTCCCTAATTCTTCACTGATCAGGTGTACTGTTCTGTATTTATCTAGTCCAAACTCTATGTGGATGTCATTGGAAAACTGCTTTGTGACACGGATTTCTTGCACCAGTTTCTGGTTTGAACTAGCGATACACTAAAGGAGTTTCCTTGAAAGATACCCGTCGTAATGCGAATTAATCTAGTTATCCTTGGTTGCCCATGATTAAAATACATTCATCTCTCGTAACTGTGCCGGCCTCGGGTTTAGTCGGCACAATAACGGGCGCTATTTAAATCGAGTTTTAACCGAATTTGAAGCGACGAGTGAGTAAATACTCAGGTCCGCATATAGTCTCTGAACCCGGTCTACGTACAAAAATATATGCTTAGAGAGTCGCGATGTAAGCAACTTCTGATACGGCACTGACTGTTCGAGCGAAGGCCTTGAGTATAGGACGTCAACGGACGCTCAGGGGGGGGGGGGGGGAGACATTAGCAGTCAGGCGAGAACAACCGTGAAGCTGGTACAAAAGCGAGAGGCACAGTTTCGCGAGATGAGTGTACTTAATTCCTGTTCCCCAAAGCATTACCGCACGACGTAAGAAGTTGATGGTACATGAGCAGATCTTGTAAACTCTTAAAACTTCAATCAGATAGTCTTCTGGTACCGAAGGGAACGCTTGCTTGTAGTCAATATAAGCCATATACAAGTTTCTTTTATGTTTTCTCGCTTGCGTCATGGCAACAGCGTCAGTGGTGACTAGATCTTTACTGCCCAGCGAGTTTTGGCAATATCATTTTTGTTCTTCTGTTAGGATGTTATCCTCATCGCAATGAGAGTAAACCTTATCTGCAATTACAGCTGCAAGGCACTTATTAATCGTTGGGAGATAGGCTGTCAATCGAAATTCAGATTGATTATGAGTGTCTGGTTTCTTAGGCAATATATACGTGGTACTTTTGAATATGAGGCCTGGCTTGTGTTCCAATTGAGGAACTTCGGTGACTCGCTGGATATTTTGCTCTTTACTTAGTTCACTATAGAGCCTTCTTAAATCTGAAACCTCAAAGGTTCGATTTTGCTGCTTTCTTGCACTACCCTTATTGTACCGACGCAGTCTAGCCGTAGGAACATCAAATCTCTACACTGTTGAGCCTATAATCTCATCCATTTTTGCTGGTGTCAATGTCTCGATGTTTCGAGGCTGGATTTTTTTAGTAACATGGCATATCAGCTTTCTGATTCTATTCCCTTTTTATATCGGGTCAACCGACCTAATTTTCTCCTTAATTTGCTGACATCCATATCCAACCTGAGTTTCGATGGTGAATTTAGCTCGCTTTCTGCGGCAAAGACTGCATTTGTAGGCCTAGTTCTACGGCCCGAAATTCTAGCGACTGCCACAGCCGCGCAATACACAAAAGTTTGTACCTGTAATGCAGTTAGTTCTGGGTTCAAATGCATTGTCAATATTTTGTTGTTTCGGTGTCCTATCAGTGCACGCAGATCCCTCGTAACGAACATCTTCGGGAGAGAATTCCTTCGTGTTGGTTCTACATCTCTGAACTCTAATAAAGCTTGACCAAAATTCCTTTCAAGGTGCTGCAGTTTTCCTGGGATTTAGCTGTTTATATTAACGGGAACGTTGACATCCGGATGAGGTTCTAGTGAATCCGATACTTGATCTTTATTATCCCTAGCACCTATGCCTTCAGCTTCAATCGGTTCTTCTCTATACACATCTTCCAGAGGGAGCTCATCAGCAGGAGGCTGCTGTTCTACTTCCATTTTAATGGTAGCTGTTTCAACCGCCGAAAGCAATTTGTAGACAGATATTGAGCGTTTTTGGTCTGCCAGGTTCGGTCCCTTAATTCTTGTGGCTAGATACGCGTGCTAAAGTCAGAAATGACGAAGATGTTCTCTCCTCACACTTCGCCAACTATTCTCCGCCGAAAAAATAAAGGTGCATAACATTTCTTTTCATATGATATGTCCATTTTAATCGCCTTCCTGGTTGCTGAATCTCTGCTACATCCTTCGGTTGAATGAGGCCATCTACTTCTGAACATATATACTGTTTGCCATTTCTCGCAGATGTTCTTGGTGACCAGATTGTTAGAGTATAGATCATTATTATATGATACATATATCGATCATATAATATATTATTATTATTATTGAACCATTAAGACAACGTTCGTTTCTAGCCTCATTATACTACTGAGGATCAAAGAATTTATACGGTGAAAATGAGGAAGATAAAAAGATAATAAAACAAAAAGATATTAACCGATTTCAAAATTATTTTCTTTAATTCTTTCGGATGCCAAAACAAAACTTTTCTTTTCTCAGCTCAAATGATTCGATTTCGATTCACTTTACTCCTATCCTTTTCTTGATACGCCCAGGCCTTGCTACCATACAGCATATAATCATATATAGCAATTTTAGCTTTATTAGTTAAATTTTCACTTCTAATAATAGCTTATACACTGCCGATAATCTTTCTACCGTCGTTTATACGTCTGGCCATCTTCGCATCTATCTTTCCGTCAGCAGTAAATAAAGTTCCAAGATACACGAACTCATCAACTTGTTGTGTGCTCTCTTCGTTCGAGGCAACGTTGCATACTGTCTTCTCATCCCTTCTTTCAAACACGATAGTTTTGGTTTTATTCGCGTCAATCTTAAGATCCAGACTCTTTATGCTGGTATCGAGTCTGCTCATTATTCTCTGCAAATCGTCCGCTGATTCTGCCGTAACTATCTTATCATCTGCAAACGCCAGTCCACGCACTTTCACTGTCCCGAGTTCAACACCTTCTTTGCCTAAGAAAGCCATTCTTAGACGTTTGTCCATGTATATATTGAACATCCATAATGATATAACATAGCCTTGCCTAACGCCTTGCTCAATATCAAACCAATCGCTTAGTTGTTCATTTATTCGTACACTCGCTTTACTACCATTATATATTGCCCTTATTGCTTTTAGAAGACAACAATTCACTTCATACTTTTTCAGGACTTTCCAAATCTTAAATCTATTCACCTTACCGAAAGCTTTCCCAGATCAACAGATGCACAGAAAACTCTTTTGTTCACTCTCAAACTTTTTTCTATGATCTGTCTGAAGCTAAATATCCTATCCGTACATGATCTTCCTGCCATAAATTCACAATGAACTTCCCAGATCCTTTCCATAGCTATTCCCATGACCTTGCCAATAAGTATTTTGGTGAATATTTTGGCCACGGTACTAAGCAGGCTAATCGCTCTATAATTAGAACAGTCACCTTTATCACCCTTCTCCTTGTAGATTTGAACGGAAATTGCCTTTATCCAGTCAGTTGAAACTTCACCATTCAGAGTACACGTATTCATAAATTCGCTCAGCCACACAAACAAATATCCACCACCGCTCTTAAGCATTTCAGCGGTGATACCTCCACATCAGCAGCCTTACCATTCTTCAGTTTCTTAATTACGCATATAATGTTGACGATATCGACTATTCTCCCGCTACCTACAACGGAACTGTCTAACGTATCATCTTCAGTGTGACGGTTGTTATGCTCGATAGCTTGAACACCATACAATTTCTTGAAAAAATCTGTCATAGAGTCTTTCACTTTGTCCGAATCTCATACCATTTCACCATCATCATTCTTAATTCCGGCTACCTCAGTGCTAGTACTTCCTTTCCTAATCTTCTTAACTCATTTCCAAAATAATTTCATATTTCCTTCAAAATCATTAATTGGTAAAATGAAATAACCTAATCACACTCTTGCATGCTATAGAGATGTATTTGTTGATAATCTCAAAAATTCCAGGCTGAATAAAACATTATTTCATAAGTCAAAAGGGTCCAAGGCTTTCAAACTGAATAAATAAAAAAAAAAAACTTTTAAATTTGGTCGTTAGATATATCAGGTTTGTCAAATGCCCCGCTCAACTTTAATAGAGTTTGTAGTATATTTATATAATTGGAATTGGAATGAATGTTGAACATAGATATTGTATCCTTTATCGAATTTTACCAATTGAAAAAGGCTCGTCGTTACGTTCCGAGAAAATGGAGGGGAAGTTGTAAGTTGATTTAGAATCAATCTATTCCCATTATTCCAATTTTCAAAATAGAAAATGGTAATATTCCAAACAATAACACAGTTTCTAGAAATTGCTAGCTTCATTGCATTTTTTAAATATTATTCGAAAAAAATAGATATCTCTTGGAAAATTGAGGTGCACACTAATGCCTAAATTAAAAGAAACCTCCATTGTATTCATAGGCAACCTTGCAGATTGGAACTAATCTTGAGCTTAATGTCTCTCTTTTATAATTTGTGATAAAATCTACTTTCTTATGAATATTTTTATGTACTAATTTTTTTTTCGCTTGAGTCGCGTTTCTTCAACTTTGAACAGTTTTTCAAAAAAAATTTCATTTCAAGAAGAAAAAAAACTTTTTCCCGAGATACTACAGTGCTGAATTGAGGCGTAAAAAATTTAAGTGAAAAATCTCATCCCGTTAAGAGACAATGGAAGGGAAATTTTTTTTTCGTTCAAAGTGCATGTTTCCACAACTTTGAACAATGACTTAAATCCCTATTTCATATCAAAAGGAGCTCAAGCAAGTAGCTGTAGAGTTAATGAAATTGCAAAAAGTTTCAGAAACATGCATAAAAAAGTACACATTTTTTTAATTGCAAAAAGGTGGAGAAATTGAAAGAAAAATTTTTGAAATGAAATCATAAAAAAATCATCCTGTTACAATGTGTATTGGTATTTATATGACTTTTTGAGCCAATAATCTCATTTTCGTGAAAATAGGGTATGTGTCCTTTTGGAACCCCACCTTTCATATATGTATTTGTTAGCGTGTATCTCGGCGCTAATTCACATTTTTATGTTAATGAATTTCTCAATATTCTTAAATTATACTTTCAATAAAAACTTTTCATTTTCTTACACTCCAGTGGCAACAAGAAAAGGTTTTATGTAGGAAATTTTATATTTTGAAGACCATCTGACACAATTAAGAATTTTAGTTTTCTAAAAGCGTCTCAGTTTTCTTTAAAATAAGTAACTGTAACATTGACTATTGGCAGCAAGATTTTCTTCTAGTAATAGTTAGAGATATAATCCTCACGTTATATCAGAAATATATAGGAATGATTTGCTTTTCATTCCAACTTTTCTCCTTAATACACTAATGCCTTTATATCACTCATTCGTATTGACCCTGATTTTGATATGTTTATAACTTTTTATATACACAAAAAAAAGGAGTCTAGTACTTTTGACGAGGCACATATATTTCTATGTATTTTAAGTCGCTGAATCCGAATCTGAGGTCAAAATAGCACCTTTTACGACTGGTTTTCGATATTACCTCAAAAAGTCGTATTTTTGAGTATATGATGGTGAAACATGATTTTATTATAGATTTCAAGCTTCTGAATTCATATATGGTATCAGTTCAGTGACATAGCTAGAAAATATGAAACATAACCTTAAAACAAAATCGTATGAGCGTTACTTTTCAGGACAAAATTAGATTTGTGTACTTCCAGGTATCGAATCCGATACGTAAGGCAAGTCAGCATTTGTTTTGCATGAATGTACTCCCTGAATCAAAATCAGTGGATTCTCACTTATTCCTCAGTAGCACACTTTTCACTGA
>JAUMHM010053068.1:0-14907 GCA_032362435.1 Melikaiella ostensackeni
AGACTCACCTGCGATCGGACCAGGATCTCTAATGTGTGGGTCTATCATATACTCATGGCATTTATGAATAAAACCAAAAAATCCTCAACTCAACAATCTAAAGGTACGATTTACGAATATTGTTATGATCTCACAATTTCTAATCAGGATAAAGAATGGTTGCCACATAAAATAAGCGATTATTGTGGATCACAATTGACTCGTTGGCATAAATGTAGAAATATTGAAGATCTCAAATTAAAAAGTCCAACTTTATGGGCAGAACCCACTTTTGAAGAGGATTGCTATTTGTGCGAGAACGATCTAACTCAAAAAGAAAAACTTGGTGGAAGAAAATGTGAAAGCAACTGACTATAGGAATAGAGAAAGGGATTTCAGGAAATATTTCACAAAAGAAGAAGAGCCTACATTAGTTTACTGTCACGATATAAATGGATTGATGGATGAATTGAAACCAAGGATTTCCAGAGCCATCGAATGGACACTATTCATAGATTCCTGTAAGAGGAGTTTAAAAGCTGTTTTGCTTCACAATACGAATGTTTTTGCTCCCATACCGGTAGCACATTCAACCGCGTTGGAAGAGAATTACGAAAATATCAAGGTGGTATTGGAGATATTGAAATATTCAGAACACAATGGGCGGATTTGTGGGGATTTCAAAATATTGGGAATAATTCTGGGTTAGCAATCAGGTGACGTTAAACACCCATGTTTTCTATGCTTATGGAATAGTTGAGACCGACCTAATAATTATAAACAGATTGATTGTCCAGTCAGAGGAACTTTTAATCTGGGATCAGAGAACATCATTAACCCCCACTAGTGGATCTGGTGAGAGTTTTACTACCGTCTCTGAATATAAAACTGGGCATGGTGAAGCAGTTTGTATCAGCATTAGAAGAAGAAGACAGCTATTTTATATATCTTCAAGGACAATTTCCAGAACCAACGGATGCAAAACTAAAAGCAGGAATATTCAATGGACCTCAAATCTGGAAGATGTGTAGAGATCAGAATTTCGTCACAACTATGAACAAAGTGCAAAAAGCAGCTTGGTTAAGCCTCAAAAAAGTTGTTGAAAACTTTTTAGGAAATCACAAGAGTGATAATTACAAAAGAATTCGCAAAATATATTCTATATACATTATATACATTATATATATTGTGACAGGTGTTTTCGTCTGTCACTTTGGCATCCCTTACCGGCACCGGGGTCTCGAAGAATCAAGGTGAATTTAACCTCATTGCGGTAATTTGAACCGAAGAGCGAGAGTCCAACTTCACAGGAAGCATTCTTAGGTTTAACGATTAAATTTTTTTTTCTGACTCCATCATATATTTTTTTTATGCGTATTGTCAACACTTCGATAGACGCTGTCCTTTTCCGGCCTGCCAACGTTAAGGCTGAGCTTGATAGAGAGAGAGAGAACCGAATCCATATTAGTTCTGTCTCTTTCTGGTCTATGAGTTCGAAGGCAGATTCGTAAAAAGTACACCGCCGGTGGCCCCGGCGCTGCCAGGAAAACTTAATACCGACACTAGGCTGTGCTCGCAAAGCTCCCTTTCGGTCCCAGTCAAAGTACTTAAAGAATGTTCTGCAAAAGGGACACATGTCAGAAGCGTCGATCATCCAACTTTGATCAATTTTTGTCTCTCTATTCTGCCACTAGGACAGTTGATGTTCACCCGGTTGCCATTTTAAGAAGCAGGTCTCCAGAATGTCCCTGATTGTTGTATGCGCAGTCAACTCTAAAGGCGTGTTCTCATTGGCCAACCCTGACTCCAGCGGATCGAGCGAACCTGCCGAGAGGATTAACGCAGTGTGGGAAAACTGTCACTCTCGTTCTTCGCCTCCTCCAGTATAGTAGTTCACGAGAATTTTGAAGAGAAAATTGTTGGAAAAAGAAAAGGAAATTGATTTCGAGTCAAAAAAGACATTATTGAACTGTGGATTTCTCGAAAGCGGATCATGTAACGAAACTAATGGTATTTCTTTTTGGTTCCGTCAATCACTTCGGCGGGATTTCCGAGTAAAGAAAGTTGTTGAGTAATCCTGTAAAGTAATGCCGCCACAGTGATGCGCCATTTTAAGTGCTCTCTGTGCGTGGTTTGAAAACTTTTCTAAAATTACCTTAACTCCGAAGAAATGTGTCGGGATGTCTCTAACGGTAGCTTCTAATTTTCTTTTGTTGTTACCGTAATGTGCAAAGCCTCGCCTTGCTCGAGAGTCTCCGAATTTCGTACGGGACCATAATCTTAACCTAAAAATTAAGCATGTGGCCGGCCAATAATTTTTAACGTTGAATAGACGCGGGCGTTCGCCACGCGCCATTCAAGTTGCAAGATTGGAGAAAATTTTAGATTATCTCGTATCCAGCGTTTCAACTTTCTGACTTAGTAATTTCGAAAATCATGATGAGTGAATTATTGTTGTAATCCGATCAGTCTTTCTTGAAACGTTTCATTTCTGATTTTGATGAGGTTTCACTATTCTTTTCTCGATATGTGGTCACTATTAATTTGTGGCAGGATAAACCCTCGCCCTGAATCTGTCTAGTACCATGAGTGTCAATAAAGAAACCAAATCCTCGTCTAAATTTCGACATAATTGAACAGATTTCTTGTTTGATGAGAAGAAATGTGTCATCAGGGAATAAGCTAGTTCTCTTTAAAAGACTGGAAAAATTGAATTATGAATGTTTCGAAGGGCATAGTAAAGAGAGGTCGAGAGTCTAATGAAAATCTTACGAAAGCTTAAAGAGGGATCATTTCGGAATGTGAATTAAAGAGTAAGCAAGAATTTTGTTATATAGCATGATATAAAGTTTACAATTTTCATAATGTATGCCAGCCGAATATTCAAAGATCTCGATTCCTTATAATTCCAGGCAGCTCGAAGCGCCGAATTTAAAAACAATTACAGGCTTTTTGAAAATTTTTCAACCTGTATTTGTTCACGTCCGAGAAGGGTTTCCAACTTTGAATGTTCGACTAAAAATTTTGAACCTTTTGCACCATGCACTTGCCTGCACCTGTATATACACATTTATGTACCTAATTACTTAAAATAATTATAAGTCTATTTTGCTAAAGTGAGTACCTAGCAATGGAGAACTGGATTATCCAGTAGGAAATAGATCAAAATTATATAACTGCTTAATCCCGTCTCTCCACCAACTTCAGCAAAAACAAAAACAAAATATTTCACATTCTGTCCAAAAATTTTTTTTTAAGCATTTCGAAAGGTTTCAGATTCGGGCAACTGTCGCCAAAATTTTCCTTGTCGCGCAATGACAGGAGGTACGCGCATCGGTATTTAGATATTTGCGAATGATCATAATATTGAAATCACACATTTTTCAAGAACGGGAATTGAGTCCAAAAATTTCAGTTGAAGCGGCCCCGAACTTTGGAGCGTTTAGAAATTTGAGAATAAAAGTTTTGTTTTTCTCGGGGAAAAACATAATCAACTAATTATTTTTTGTCGAGAACGCATTACTTACATTATTCAAAACTTGGAATTTTGGTAAAACGTTGCACTTGCGTTACATGAGCTTGCAAGTTTTGAAGTTTCCAACAGCCTTGATACCTTTTAGGAAATTTGAAAGATTTTAATAAACAAGATAGCGTTCTTAAAGTCAATCGACAACGTGAACACGTATAATGAGTTGAAACAACTGATCGCGGAATAAAATAATGCAGTAATTAACGATAGTTTAGAATCGTTAAATCTAGATACTTCCGGTTTACGGAAACTAAAATGCGCCAGATTGCGTAGAGGAATTAAACTGCTAAAAGGTTGGCCATCGCGTGATTCCGACTATACGTCCGTTACGTCAGCCGCTACAAACGATGAAACGGAGATAGAATCCGACTTTGAAAACCTAGCCGCAAGTCTCGCCAGTAGCAGGCACATAAACAAACCATATACCCTGGTCACAGTAACAGTAGAAACGAAAGTCACTTACGCGAACCACATTACAACAGCGGTAACATTGCCACGAACTGGCACGATAACAAATATGACAACCAATACGCCGGTTAATTTTTTAAGTACAGTATCGACACCGCGTATCAAACCGACACTTCTCCCCGATAAACCCAACAAATGTGTCATTTAATTATGCACAGATTTTCGGAATGCCAAACCCTGTCAACGTACCAGATCTGGTTGTACAATTCGAAGCAAACAAGCCAAATAATAGCCACCTAGGACTTGCAGTCCACAACATACTAAACCCTCTTAACCCACCATACACGCTGCCCGAATACGAAGCAAATAAGGTTAGGGACAGCCACCCCAGACTTCAAAACAGGAAGGTCCAGAGCCCTACTGACCCGCAAAACATAAAATCGATCCCAAAATTCAAAAATTCAGATATATTAGGAACCCAACGCTCGAGCCCAGATATGTTTAGTCGCATGGATCAAGGTGTAGCACATAAAGTGAATTAGATACAACCCAGAAAGACCCTAAAAAACTATCCGGGTTAAATAGAATGTTTCCGAATACAACCACATCCAACTCTGAAAACGACGAGCGCAGAAATGAAGGAAATGAACAATCAAAATTCGATCTCGACAGAAGAAAGTTAAAAAGATTCAGCCGAACGTCCTTCAATGAGAGTTGAAGTGGGGAATTTACGGAGAAAATTCCGCAAATCAACTCAGACACAGATAGAAGTAGAAACCGTGAACCTATCCCACAAGTCAAACCGCGAAAAAGTAATATAGGATTTAGAGACCATCATTCTCGCGACAACTCTTCAGATAGGGACACAGTATACAGCAACAAATCTTCAAATAGGTATAGATTTGGAAACAGGGATCTCGGAAAAATTGTTCTAGGTTGGAACCTTACATTTAACGGTAGGGACGATCTAAGCGCGGACGGCTTTCCCACGAAAATTGAAAATCGTAGGAAACTCACCAGAGTGACATGTGAAGAAGCATTGTTAGATATGCCGGTTTTATCAGAGGAAATACCGTCGAAATGGTTCAAGAACCACGAAAAGGAATTCCACAGTTGGCGTAAGTTTCGGAAAGAATTTAGATCACATTTCGGCGACGACGATTTTGAAAGAAGGATCAAAGGACAAATACAGGCGAGGACAGAAAGTAAAGATGAGTCTATCGATGACTATCTTACCAATATCTAAAGCCTGATTAATCTGCTCGAAGACGAAGTCCCAATAGTCGACCAGTTAGACAAGGTCCATAGAGGTTTACGACCGGACTATCATAAGGTCATCCGTCGCTCGGAATACAGATCTTTCCGGGAACTATCTCGCTTCGGGAGAAGCTGGGAGAAAGAATAGAATGTATGTATTAGGGAATACAAGACCCCACTTCCTCCCGAAAACTCCTTCTTAAAAGAATTCGCCTATAGACCGCATTCTACCCCTAAGAATAATCAACAGTCTCCATCCTCAGCGTTAAAAGAGAAAGTAGAGAGGACCGCAGCAATCGGTACAGAAAAACAACAGGGCACTAATAGCAGTGGCAAAA
This sequence comes from Melikaiella ostensackeni, assembly GCA_032362435.1. Taxonomy (NCBI): domain Eukaryota; kingdom Metazoa; phylum Arthropoda; class Insecta; order Hymenoptera; family Cynipidae; genus Melikaiella; species Melikaiella ostensackeni. The sequence goes on from JAUMHM010053068.1 coordinate 5,512, forward strand.
GGATCAATCAAGCAGGTAATAAGCAACAGACCCCCCACGGTACTTTTAAGGATGGGGGTGGTCAGCAGAGCAGTAAGGCTTCTGCTGATAATAATAAAAAGAACGAGTCCCCGGTTAGAGATCCCAGTGAAGTAGTTTGCTTCAATTACGACCAACCTGGACACTATCGGAAAGGTTGTGCAGCCCCTAGAAGGCTCTGCTGCTACAAATGCAAAGCGGTAGGATTTACGATCAAGGATTGCCTAAAGTCTTCGGGAAATGCAAAAGAGAAGCAGTAATCGTGGTCCTTGCTGCCTCTCAGTCACCTGAGACCGTGACTGAAAATTCGGCTAGCCCCATTAGACAAAACCTGAGTATTAGGCACAATTCAATCGATTTTTCGGAATTTAGGGGCCGTTATAGACCTAAGGATCATGCGGACAATAACTTGACACTGACCCTGGTAGATGATAGGGCCAATCATAGAGTCACACAACAAATCTTACCGTCGACAGTAGATTCCGGAAACGCGACATTCCAGGCGACAATTGACATTGCAGAATTTCAGGGGATCAACATGCTCGAGGACGAACTAGGTTTCGAGACATCTTCAGACAGTGATAGTATTTTGAGCCAATTTCAGCCCGCAAAAATAGTAGTAGAGGCCCAAGTCCACATCAGCCCTGAAAATACGCCCCGAAATCGTGCAAATGATCTGTCGGCTGAAGCCAGAATAGTCCTCACCCACTGAGGGAAGATTTAGGGTTGATTAGGGCGATCGAAAGATTGTGTTTCGAAAGCGGAATAATTTAGCGGTATAGTGGAGACTACGAAAATTGCCAATAGGATACATGTGATGGCAACGATCGACACGGTCCCACTTGATACGTTAATCGACAATGGTTCTCCTCGCGTACTGATTCGGAAGGCGGCGTGGGAGGAAATAGCTCAAAATTCCGGCAGATAACTCGATTGTGAAAAGAAATCGGGAATGATTGTGGAGAATGGTTCGACTGATTTGATAATTGGAAAAGTCAATCTACCCATAACCATCGATGGAGTGACTCGAGTTTGCGAGGTTAGGTTAGCCAACAACCTAGATACCGAAATGATTTTGGGGTTGGAGGGCCAGAGTAAATTCGACATGGCATTTCTCTCGCGTTCCAGGAAGGTCTTCATGCCGGGCTCTCAAGGGAAATATTCCCCGCTCAAGCAATGGTTGGTGGAAGAGGAGAGTTGTAGTGGCGTAGCCTCTCTGCTGGGGGGTAGAAAGGAAGCTTCGAAAGAGTCTTTGAGAATCAAACTCCCTCCTAAATCGCAGGTCCCTCTGGGTGCGACCCACTTCATTACCCACACCATTGATGTCGGTGGCCATGCTCCAGTTTTGTTGTTCGGAGGTTAGGTATCTTGGGTCTGTCGTCAATAAAAATGGTCTCAAGGTCGACCCGGACAACGTGGAACCCAAAACCTCCTATCCAGTATCAAAAACGGTTAAACAGCTGAGTCGGTTCATAGGGATGTCTTTCTGGTACCGGAGATTCATTCCGGAATTCGCGACAGTTGCGGAACCACTGACTGAACTATTTCGAACTAACGTAAGTTGGCACTGGGGCGAGGAGCAACAGGAGGCTTCCGATAATTTGAAGGGGGCCCTGACCAGTGCACCCATACTCGCATACCCAAGATTCAAAAGCGTAGTCGACAACCCATTTAATCTACAGACGGACGCAAGCACGACCGGTCTGTGGGTAGTTTTGACTCAAATGCAGGACGACGAAGAGAGAGTCATTGCATTTGCAAGCAGGACTCTCTTAACCGCAAAGCGAAATTACACTGTCACCGAGCGCGAATGTTTAGCCGTGGTCTGGGGAATTCAAAAATTTCGTGAGTATCTGGAAGGGTTCTATTTCAGAGTTATCACCGACCATAGTAGTCTTAGTTGCTTAAACAATCTGAGGAACCCGGCCGGTCGACTCACGAGATGGGGCCTGGAGTTACAAGGGTATGATTTCGAGATTATACACCGTAAGGGTGCTTTACATCACGTTCCAGATGCGCTGTCGATGTTGACTGAGGATAACGGAACTCCGGTGCCGAGCATAGGCGAATTAGTGGACCCTTGGTCCTTAAGACGCGTACAGGCAGTTCAAGACCGGCCGAAAATCTTCCCGGACTGGAAAGTCGAAAATGGGATGTTATATCGACACAGGCCAAACGTGGCGACCGAGGCCTCTTGGCCGACCTGGAAGCGTGAAAACTGGTTCTCCCGGTAAAGCTGAGATCCAAAGTTTAGCAGGAAGGGCACGTCGAACCCAAGCCGGACATTTAGGAAATGAAAAGACCTTCCAAAGAATAGCCCTCCGCTATTGTTGGCCGGGAATGTTTCAAGACGTAGTCCAGTTTGTTCGTTCCTGTAGTCGCTGTCAGAAATGTAAAGTTGAGCAGGCTCGTCCTGTCGGCATGATGGGCCAGCAAGTCGTGGAAGAGCCCTGGACGGTAGTAGCTGGGGACATTATGGATCCCTTTCCGAAAAGCAAAGCAGGTCACAAGTATATCCTGGTATTCCAAGACCTTTTTACCAAATGGATAAAGTGCATTCCGATACGCACGGCAAATGGCTCCACTATAAGGAAGGCATTTGAGGACTTGGTGATGTCTCGTTGGGGGGCCCCAGAGGTGGTGTATACCGATAATGGTACCGAGTTCACGAACAAATTGTTCGAGCGAATGTGTCGTGATATCGGTATCATCCATACCACTACGCCGGTCTACCACGCCCAGACAAACCCTACGGAGAGGGTGAATAGGTTCTTAAAGACAATGGTCATATCCTTTCAGCACGACAACCACCAAGACTGGAATGTGCACCTGCCGGAGTTTCGATTCGCGTACAACTCCGCGGTATACGGTACCCCAAAAGCGTCCCCTGCGTTTCTGAACTTTGGAAGGAACCCCCTTCCTCACAGGACTATGCGGAAAGATTTGGAAAGGAGCAACCAACACACTGAACCTCAGCTAGAGGGATGGGTCCAAAGGGTAAAACGATTAGCCACCTCTATGATTTAGTTTGTCGGCACCTCTATAAGGCGTACGAAACACAACCAAAATACTATAACGCCAGTAAAAGAAACCGGAATTTTAAGGTAGGAGATTTGGTCCTCAGACCCAACAGGAAATTGTCGAAAAGGGTTGACAAAGTCGCAGGCAAACTATTTCCAAAGTTCAAGGGCCCGTTCAAGATCAAGCGTCGTCTGTCCCCGTTCGTCTGTACGTTGGTCAATCAGAGCAGGAAATTCGTAGGGAAGAAACATGTGCGAAATCTGAAGCCTTTCGTTGCAATCGAATAACCCAACCTCGAATGTTGATGTGGAGATTCGCGTTTACTGTTATAGAGGGAGACAGCACCCGACATACGTAACAATGGAGCCTCAGCCTCCACTCCAGGACCCAGTGGCACGGTGTCCACGACAAACCCCTCTCGTAACCAGCAAGTAAACGATCAAGGAGTGTCGACTTCCGCGCAGAGTTCAGGTGGCACGGTGGCCTAGGCCCATCCTTTTTGCGATCACCCGCGAAACTTGGCTAGGAGCCTCAGACCCTGCGTTCCTCTCCGGTCGGACCCGCCGTTGAAATCTACTCCATTCCAGCATCTGGGCGTGGTTGTTCCCTTCCGACTAGACCAGCAGTTCGACGAGAGGGCATAAATACGAGATTGTCCTCGGACCGACTTGCGCTTCCTATACTGCAGGGGATGCGGCGAGAAGGGCTTCACAGAGCGCACGTGCCCGATTTGTAGTGAGCTCTACGTGTCGGACCTGATCCTGGCTGAAACGGCTCAGCCCGTCCGGGTCAGGGGATCATCAGGAAAAGGTCCATAGTGGACGCCTATTACACGGAAATTCATTGTGCGCAAATTCGTAAAGGGAGAGTAGCCCGCAATTAAAACCTGATCTACGACTGTTTAAAAGATAGATAGTTTAAGAAGATTTCTAGTTATCCAGGAGAAGGATCTTCTAATGTTTGCAAATTATGCTATTAGGAAATAAATATTTTTTTTACGTGTTCTAAGTTTCACCATTTAAATTCGATTGAGGATTTTTTATTTTTTATTTTAAAATAGATTCCTCTAAAGTAGGATACCTAGATGAACAAAAGAAAATATTTCGAACTTCAACACGATAATATCTTTGATGCTGGTTGAATAATTCAAGTTTGGTTTATTAGTAATATCCTAACATTTGAGTCAGAATACGCTTCCGTTCACAAATAAATCACGTAAGAAAGGCCTAGTTTGGACTGCAACACACAGTTTAATTACGAAGAATTTTTTGTTATGTATGAACGATGTATTTTATTTATTTTTCTTTGCACTCTCGCTACAAATCTTTTCTTTTGGGAGTTTTTGAAATTAGTCTCCATTCGACTCATTAAAATAGAAATGCTGATTGTAAATCGGTGTAGAAATTATATAAATGTAATCACATCTAATAAAATATAATTAAACATTAATTATTATTAAACATCAATTAAAAATTGAAATAATAATTCTTTCCTACAAATCATGGAAAACTATCATCGAAGGAAAGTCAAAACAGGTTACAAAAAATTCAATGAATATGTTACCACGTTGAAACTCTAATGTTATCTGAAAGTTTTTTTTACTTCGGATTTGACCATAGAAGCTTCCACTCTAAACCCTGTCATTGTTAGAGACCCCAGTCATGAAGGACCTGTAGTCCCCGGCTAAGGTTGGGGGAGTTGTGACAGGTGTTTTCGCCTATCACTTTGACATCCCTTACCGGCACCGTGGTCTCAAAGAATCAAGGTAAATTTAACCTCATTGCGGTAATTTGAACCGAAGAGCGAGAGTCCAACCTCAGAGGGAGCATTCTTAGCTTTAACAATTTAAAAAAAATTTCCGACTCCATCATATATTTTTTTTATACGTATTGTCAACACTTCGAGAGAGTCAACTTTCGAAACTCTACACCTCACGGACACAATGCGCGATATCTATGTCAGGGTTGACCAAAAACTAAGACGGACAAAGAGAAATCACCATCTTTACTCCACCGCGGGAACACTGATTGCCATGGTAATGTCAACAAATCTGATGCGACCGGAGCCAACCCGTCGTGTTACGATCAGCTAACTACGACGGAAAGTAAGGAGGAGGGTGACTCATGATAGACGCTGTCCTTTTCCGGCCCGCCAACGTAAAGGCTGAGCTTGATAGAGAGAGAACCGAATCCATATTAGTTCTGTCTCTTTCTGGTCTATGAGTTCGAAGGCAGATTCGTGGCCCCGGCGGTGCCAGCCAAAACTTAATACCGACACTAGGCTGTGCTCGCAAGGCTCCCTTTCGGTCCCAGTCAAAGTAGTTAGAGGATGTTCTGCAAAAGGGACACATGTCAGAAGCGTCGATCATCCAACTCTGACTCCAGCGCATCGAGCAAACCTGCCGAGAGGATTAACGCAGTGTGGAAAAACTGTCACTCTCGTTCTTCGCCTCCTCCAGTATAGTAGTTCTCAAATATTTTGAAGAGAATATTGTTGGAAAAAGAAGAGGAAATTGATTTTGAGTCGAAAAAGAGCTTATTGAAATATGAATTTCTCGAAAGCGGATTATGTAACGAAACTAAAGGTATTTCTTTTTGCTTCCGGCAATCACTTCGGCGGGATTTTGGAGTGAAGAAAGTTGTTGAGTAATCCTGTGAAGGAATGCCGCCAAAGTGATTCGCCATTTTAAGTGCTTTCTGTGCGTGGTTCGAAAGCTTTTCTAAAATTACCTTAACTCCGAAGAAATGATTCGGGACGCCTCTAACGGTAGCTTTTAATTTTCGTTTGTTGTTATCGTGATGTGCAAAGCCTCACCTTGCTCGAGAGCCTCCGAATTTCGTACGGGATCATAATCTTAACATAAAAATGGAGCACGTAGCCAGCTAATAATTTGTAACGTTGAATAGACGTGGGAGTCGGCCACGGACCTTGCATCATTGCCAATTTACGGTAGAAATATCGACTGGTTTCATGCGGGGGCAGCACATGCATGCTTATCCTGCTATGCCCTGCAAGAAAAACTTCAGAAAATTCTATTACAAATTTCGTAATTTTCAGTCTAAACTACGTAATTTCCTGATACATTGTATTTGAATGTTTAGAAAATTGTGACAACAAAATGTTACGTCTTGAGCCACTAAAGTTTTATTTATAATATCAAACAATGTACGATTTGGATCTTTCATTTTTGTAGGATCCTCAACCTCCGAAATCCTGGGATGGAGTTCGAGATGCATCGAAGGAAGGGGGGGTTTCAGCACAAATTGACAGTTTTAGTAATCAACTAGTTGGTAGCGATGATTGTCTTTATCTCAATGTGACTACCAAAAACTTATCAGCAAAAAAACCAGTGATGGTCTGGATTCACGGAGGGGGTTTTACCGTTGGTTCCGCAAGTGCAGAAATATACAGGGCAGACTATTTTATTCAACATGATATTGTCTTTGTCTCAATTAATTACCGCCTTGGAATCTTAGGTAAATAACTGGTTCCTATAATTTCCTTCTTCACTATTTCAGTAAGTTTTTATTCACTTTGCATTCTCTATTATGATCACGCAGGATTCTTGAACATGAATATAGATTGTTGCACGGGAAACCAGGGACTCAAGGATCAAGTTTTTGCCTTGAAGTGGGTTCAGCAAAACATTGAAAAATTTGGAGGTGATAAAAACAATGTTACCATTTTCGGAGAAAGTGCTGGTGGTGCATCGGTTCATTATCTCTGCATCTCACCTCTAGCTAAAGGTTTTACTGATACACATCTCTCTATATTATAAAAAGATCGCGCCGCCGCCACCGTGTTGGGAATTTTAAAGAGCCTCCCACGAGAGCCTCCAGAGCCTCCCATGAGAGTCTTCAGAGCCTCCAGCGAGTGCGTTCAGACCCTCCCGCGAAGGCCTTCAGTCACATTTGCCCTCTCCTTTTCGATTCATCCCTACCCATCCTTCCATATTTCCCTCTTCCTTAACATTTATCCCTATCCGTGCCTGCATATTGCAGTATCCATTTCCATCAATCCCGGGGCTTGGATCAAAACTGGGGGTTTGAGGTATATTATATTATAAAAAAATCTCACCCCCGAGGTTTCAAAAATCAGGACCCTCTATAAAGGTATCTTAATTAATGTATTTTTTTTCATAACCCACCCCTAAAGTTGCACTTTTCATGCTTCTATATTGTGCCTAAAGGACCTTATTTCAGCATACTGTGTGCGAATAATTTTCGCGCATGCACAATTTGAAGATGACATACTTTTAGCTTTTTTCGAAATTAGGCACTTTCGAGATAGGGCACTTTAAACACTGTTCGCGCGGTGCCTAAAATTGCTGAGGGATGGTTCCATTTCGCACTGTTTCAGAGAAGCTTTCAATCAGTTTCGGAGTGTTAGGCAATTTTGGAGCAGTCTTTGTTGTGCAACTTTCGAGGTGGTTGTTGCGAAAAATAGCGTGTGATACACGTACGTACTGGTAATTGCTACTCGTATGATTGCAGCATTCGCCTTCAACTCTTCGCACTCGTCTGAGCATCATGAGCACTCCGGTTCATGATGCAAACGTCTCACACTCGATTCATAAAAAAAACCTTAATGGGTGGCAGGCGCGCAGGCAAAGCCCCTTTGTATACAGTACAGGCCAAAAATTCTAAACTTAAGAAAAAAACTATTTTTTTTAGTTTATCCACTTATTTTACGAAAACAACTTACTTTATCTGCATAATTTTGCAACATACAACATAGCTTCAACATTTCCTGTTTTTCCTGAATGTATTTTATAGGAATCAAATCAACTGCAAACAACAAATATATGAAAAAATTACTTCAGTCGATTGGACAATTAAGCCAGTGTTTTGGTCGATGTGTGAATGAAAATTGAATTCCAGACAGTAATGAATGGCGAAACAAAAGAAATTGTCTGTAGAAAAGCAAGCTCAAATCATTATTTTGCAAAAACAAGGTAATTCATATTTAAAATATGATATAATGCCGAAATATTGGAGGTTTCTTTGGGTGCAGTTCAAAAAGCAATAGCACGGCATTGAGAAACTGGCGTAAATACTGACAGAAAAAGGTCCGGTCGATCACGAAGAACAATTCAGAGAGTCGACAACAAGATTGATGCCGTTAGCAAAGCCGTTCGATTGAAATCCGCGTCAATCATTCGTGCCGAAATCAATGAATATTTGGATTTGCCACTTCCTTTCACTACAGTCAAACGCCGACTTCGAGAAAAAGGTATGATTGGACGTATAGCCGTCAAAAAACCACTTCTTCGTCCGGCAAACAAACAAAAGAGACTTGAATTTGCTAAAGAGCATGTTAAATGGACCACTGATGCGTGGAAATCGGTTTTGTAAAGTGACTAGTCGAAGTTCCAACTTTTTCGGAATCATCGGTAACAATACGTTCACCAAAAAGTTGTTGAAAGGTACAAACCCCAATGTATTTGGCCTACTGTGAAATACGGTGGTGGTTCCTTGATGGTTTGGGGCTGTTTTAGTCATGCCGGCTTTGGTAAACTTGTGAAAATCGAAGGAATCATGAAAAAATAGGAATACCACAATATATTGCAACGCCACGATCGGTCGTAATTTTATTTTTCAACCAGATAACGACCTCAAACACACATTACTATTGCACTAATTGTTGGGAGCGAAAAAAAGGATGGTGTGCTTAAAATATTGAAATAGCCACCTCAATCTCCTGACTTCAACCCCATCGAGCTGATGTGAGATGAACTTGACCGGTGAGTTTGAGATTTGAAACCAACGAGCCTTACTAGTCTCTGGGATTGCTTAAAGGACGCGCGGGACAACATACAATCACAAACATTACAAAAACTTGCCGAAGGAATGAATACATTCAGAATCATCAGAAAATATTCAAACAATTCTGCATACACCAAAATTATGTAAATAAAGTAAGTTGTTCTCGTAAAATAAATAAATAAACTGAAAAAATCGTTTTTTTCTTAGGTGTATTCAAAATTTTGGCTTGTACTGTACATACATTAATTTCTATAGGACAGATATAATAAAAAAACGATATATATAGATATATAATTTTAAGAAATTGGTCAGACAACCACCGCAGGGTCCCCCTGGGAGCGACTGCTATTTATGAAAATGACACCGGCTCCCAGTAGAACCGCGGTAAATCACATCCATGACCACGCCTCACAACCGTGAAATGGGCGGCCACAGGGTACGGTGAAATCACGATGAAATGCCGGCGAAACCCTCGTGAGTCCTACGGACACGGAGCGACCCAAGAATGACAGCTTTCTGCATCCATCTCGCAAGTGCTTTGGCATTTTTCTGGCACGCGCGTATGGCTTCGAGGTTACGAACCAGTGATGGT
>JAUMHM010053116.1:0-14906 GCA_032362435.1 Melikaiella ostensackeni
TAAACATACATTTTATTGGTGAAATTAAAAAAGTTAGAATTATTCTATTTTGAATTGAATAGGAAAAAATTATTTCAGGTCAACATAAAACATTTTTTTCATTCATATTAATCACAGTAAGTGTAAAAATAACGATTTGTGAAATGAAGAAGTACGCTCTTATTTTATAATTATAATTTTTTGTATTTGATCAGGGTTTCTAGAGTGCAACATTGCTTAAAAAGTGAATTCCACCTAGAGTGAATTTTGAATTCCAAGGTGGAGTTAATTAAATTATAATTTCTTGTTTTGGCGTATGAATCATTATGGCTCTGAAAATTAAATTCTGCTTCTTCAAAAAGTCACTATTCATCACTAATCATTACTCCCACTCCTGGAAGATTCACAACTTCCTACAACCAAGAGAAAAAGTCGACTTTTTTCGAAAAATTGTTCATGGATTGAAATGTTTATTTATTAAATTCTCATTTGAAATGATGCGAATATAACATTATTAATACAAAATTCGCTTTTTTCTTGAATTTTCAACCGTTAGATTTTCAACTGAAATTGAAGAAAATTGAAAATTGAATTTGCAACAGCAAAAATCTGCGAATTCCCTTGATATCTTTAAAACCGCTTGATATTTCATTGAAACCCGTTACAATTTTTTGGAATTTTTTAAACTCTTAACCCTTCGTCACACAGGTGGGTCGTTTACTTCCCAGTCAAATTTTCCTGCTCAAGTATCTCCGAAACCCAAAGACGACGGGGTCTTACTCTCCTCCCTAAAAAAACTTCTTGGTAGTGGGAACTAAACTGCAAAAGGACACCGCAATTGATAACTGTGTTTCTGAGGAGGAAAGATTTCAAATCAAGCTTGTGCCTTAAATGACTCACCTGTGTGACCGTGCTAGTGTTTTGCGACGGTAAGTAAATTTTATTTTTCATGTCTTTTTCGATTTTTTTCAAGTACTTATCGGCAAAATGAAGTTTAAACACACTGTACAAAAAACTAGTGGAATTTTTAATTGTGCTGAGATGGAAATTATTCGATCTGCGTGCGACGGTGTGAAAAGCCGGTGTGTGAAGAACATCGCACAAACTTGTGTAAAGATTGCGCTCCTTGAATTATTTACACACATATAATTTTTTTAAATTTTGTAACTAAGTTTTTTTTATGAAACTTATATGATTATTTAATAAATAAACATTGCTTTTTATGAGAAAAGTAGATTTTTCTTCATTTATTATATGCATGAATCACGAAAAATTACCCTATTTTCAAGTGTGCAAACAAATATACTTTTTGGAACTGGAACACATAGGACTATATTTTTCTGACAGTTCATTATCTGATCTTTAAAAGCCTAGAGTACAGTTTCTTAATATTTATTTATTGCAAAGTTATGAATCTGTTAACAAAATTTTCATTTTCTCAAGTTTTTGTTCATATTTAGATTATTATTTTGATATATTTAATTCTAAAAACAATTGGAGCGTATAGTAGAAGCTCCGAGGAATACACGTGAATTTTTGCAGATTTTTTTGAAGCTTTTAAGATAAAAAAAAGAACAACCGGACATAAACGACCCACCTGTGTGACGGAAGCAGCAAACAAAAACCTATGTGACGGAGGGTTAATATCTTTGGAAATATTTTTAAATCCATTGAAATTTTTGAAATCTTTGAAATAATTAGAAAATTGGAGACATAATTTTAAATCACTTGAAAAAAAATTAAATTTATTCCCTAAAGTTCTCTAGAAATCCCTTGAAATTTTTAAAATCTTTAAAATACTTGCAGGTCCTATAAAATCCCTTAAATCCTGTGAAAATCACTGGAATTCCTCGAAATCTTTGGAAATACTATAGGGAGTTCTTTTGTATGAACAGATACAGGTAGAAAAAGTTATTCGTAATATTTTTATACAGTTTTTAAAAAGCTTACATCATACAAGGGTTGTCCAGAAAGTAAGAGTACTGTCGCCATTTTGGTCTGCGGGAATTTTTTTCAGCAAGTTTGGGAACACTGAGTGGTACAGCGGGTTCTCCTGAGCACAGCGAGCACAGGGGGATCTCGGTAGTACGAAAAATAACCCCGTAGTGTCAGTTTGCGTGAAATATGTCAATAAGAAATCCCGCCAAGTGCTCAGTGCCAAGTGATAGCGCTTGCGATTCCCTTGAGCGGTTTGAACTAGAAGGTGAGGGTTTTCTGAGCTCTATTGTTACAGGAGATGAAACTTGGGTGGCTCATTACACTCCATAGACAAAAAGACTAGTGATCAGCTTTTCGTACGGTTAACCGAGTGAACGATCAAGCGGTGTTAACCGTTTGATCGTTTAGTCGTTTACTCGTTCAATCAACCGGTTAACCGAACGAAAGACGCTTAACCGAGCGAACGATCGAGACGATCAATACGATCAATACGGTTAACCGGTTAATACGACGAAGGAAACGAGTGAACCGAGGGATACGAACAAGCTCGAGCAAGCCTACCCAAAGAAAAGGTGAGGCGAGTGAAGAAAGGAGGCCCAAGTCTCGCGACTATTGGCCACTGAAGTCGTGAACAATAGTCGGAGGGTGTCGAGCGATTCTTTTGCATTAAATATTAAATTATTATACATAATAATTATACATTATATTTTACATATATAAGTGCAACATAGTTTATAATAATAGTAATGAATTATTTATCTTTTCTTGCATTAAATCGGAATCAACAAATCGGTAACATTTTTTGTAATCAAAAATTTATTATTTCATTTTACAGGCTTTGTACAGGTAAGTTTGAGAACAATATATTTTATATTATCAATAAATAGGTGTGTGTATGTGTGAGATATAATTTTTTATTTCTAATATAATAGATTCTTATTGTTATTCAAAAACAAAATGATTTCAAAGCCTGGGTGTAGTTCCGAATAGCCCTTACCTCCGATTTTTTTCAAACTCCGTATATTCATGTATTTTGACGCACTGATTACGAAAGTTATAGTGAAAATTTGCGCAAATTTTCTTTGATGGTGAAGAGCATAAACACCCCATAAAAATCATGGTTTTTCACGTTTATCTCGAGAACGACTCAAAATTTCTAAAAATAATGTTAACCAAAGTTGTATACTTAGTCAAAATAGACATTTTATGTTTCAACCATTTTTCGTGTACGAATGAAATTTTTCGAGATATTTGATGATAAAGATGACAATTTCATGCCTAGCCCCTGCCGAAAACGTAAGTATTTTTTTCAACTTCGTTCTTTTTTGAAACTCCGCATACGCACGTATTTCAATGCGGTGATTACGAAAATAGTAGTGCAAATTGGCGCAAATTTGATTTTCATGGCGAATACCATGGAAAACCCATGAAAGTCATGGTTTTTCGAATTGATCTCGGTAAATGCAGAGAATTTCGGAAATGTTTTCATTCAAAATATACATTTTTTATTCTCAACACTTTTTCTTAGGGAGTCATAGTTTCTGATAAAATTTCTATTGAAATTTAGTACGTGTAAGAGGCTTGAGTGCAGTAAGTGATAGATCTTTCTTCACCGTCTGCGCTGACGGTACTTCAGGAGCAGTTAGTTGCGTGCTATTATTATTTTCAGGTCGACTGAACTGAAGCGATTGTGTAATACAAAAGGTGAGTGCAGAGGTTTCGTTCTGAAATTTTTTTACTTAGTTTTTCGTTTTTTTGGAGGTTCTAAACCTACCATCAGGATGAATCAGAGACACAACATTTTCAGTTTGAGTCTCACTTTTCAAGATCGAGATAAGACATTTCAGTGTTTACGGGATATTAAATTGATTCCAACGAAACGATTCTGTTGTAAGCATAAGAACAAAATGGCTCTCAGCGAATCAAAATTAACCTGCGGTGAATTTTCCTGTCAGAAAAAGGAAAAATCTTTTCACTTTCATACTGTTGCGGAAAATACATGGTTTGAAAACTGTCATATTTCTGCAGCCTCATGTATGTTAATTATATATAGCTTTGCAGTGAATTTCAGTTTTGAGCAAACCATCAGAGAGAGCAGCCTTTTGGAAGGTCAGTAAGTTTCTAGAGAAAGTATTGCGGATTGCTTTTCTTTTTGCAGAGAGGTGTGCATGCTTGCTCTTGACGAGAATCTCGAACAGAAAGGTCGCATTGGTGGTGTCGGCGAAGTCGTCAAAATTGACGAATGTAAGATCGGTCGCCGGAAATATGAAAGAGGACGTGTGGTGGAGGATTCATCGATTCTCGGCATGATCCACAGGGGACATGCCTCCCAGTATCGGTTAGAAATATGTCCCGACAATGAAAGAGATAAAGATACTTTGATTGCTCTGATTAGAAAACATGTAGCTGAGGGAACAGAGATCCACACTGATTGCTGGAGAGGCTACATAAACTTGGCTGAACACGGTTATGTTCATGAAACTGTGAATCATTCCAAGGAATTTGTGAATAGCGAGACCCATGCTCACACCCAAAAGATTGAGTCCTCCTGGAGACGGATGCGACGATTCCTCTCACGAGGAGGAGTGCGGAAGAGCAACCTTGCAGACTATCTTTGCGATTTTTTGTGGCGACGACGGGTTAGAAAGTTGGGTGTGGATCCTTTCACGCAATTAGTTGCTGACATTAAAATTTGCTATCTTGATCATAAAAATTGAGCATATTTTCATGGGGAGTTTAGCTATTTTGTTTTTCTTTCGTTTTCTTCGACTCTTGAGGCACTTTACTCCCTTTTTCAGTTTGTTAGGGCAGTTTTAGTTTATTTCCAGTTTCTTCGGGCAGTTTGGCCCTTTTTGTAGCTTCATGGGGCAATTTGGCCTCTGATTTTTTCTCCATTTCTTGCAGCAGTTTGTCCTGTTCTTTGTTGGCCTGATAGACCCTTTTGCTTTCTAAGTGTTTCTATGTTTCAATTCGAATTGAATTCTACACGTTACAATTATAAACCCTTCCCTATTCCAACTTTCTATGTTTCTATGTTTCAATTCGGATTAGATTCTACACGTTACAATTATAAGCCCTTTCCCTTACCAACTTTCTCTCATGCTAGGTGTTTGTCGAAAATTCTTCTACCACCACAAGTACTCAGCGAAATGTTAAAAAAAACCATTGCACTGCAGTGGTTGATGATGATAGCGATGAGGATTAAGAAAATCCTGAATTGGTGAGAGGCGAGGGGACTCACGATAATAAAGCACCCCGGTTTTTGGGAGGTGAGGAGACTCACGATAATAAAGCACCCCGATTTGTGAGAGGCGAGGTGACTTACAATAATAAAGCACCCTGGAGAAAGGAGCTTAAAATCGTACTGCAACTCCCTCGTGGTGAACTCTGGAATCTATAATTTGGATAGGTTAACTGCAGACGTTCATGAAGGAAATATTACTTATGATGTATTTAGTTACATTAGTTACATCAATTACAATGTGGAAAGGCACTCCTTTGTCTGGCCACAGAAATAATGTTGGTCAAACCCCTTCCCCTTTCCAGCTTCTTGTGGGGAACGGAAAGGCACCCCTTTGTCTATCCACAAAAATAATGTTGGTCAAACCCCTTCCCCTTTCCAACTTCTCGAGGGGGGCGGAAAGGCACCCTTTTGTCTGGCCACAGAAATAATGTTGGTCAAAAACGCTTGTCCTTTCCAACTTCTCGCGGGAGGCAGAAAGGCACCCCTTTGTCTAGCCACAGAAATAATGTTGGTCAAACCCCTAACCCTTTCTAAAGTCTCGTGGAGAGACGTAAATAAAATTAGGTAAAAAAATATATAACTGCAGGGATTGGTCACAGGAATACTTACGTTTTCGGCTGGGGCTAGGTATGAATCGTTCATCTTTATCATTAAATATCTCGAAAACTTTCACTCGTACGAAACAATTGGATGAACATAAAATAGAGCGATTAGCCTACAAAGTGCCGTGGGAAAAATATTCACCTAAATACTGATTGAGAAGGTCATGGGAATAACTAAAGAAAGGATCTGGGAAGTTCAATGTGGATTTATGCCAGGAATATCGTGCGCGGATCAGATATACCATATAGCTTGAGACAGATCATAGGAAAGAGTTTAAGAGCAAACAAAAGAGTTTTCTGTGCATTTGTTGGTCTTGAAAAAGCTTCCCATAAAGTGAACAGGTCTAAACTTTTGGGAAGTCCTGAAAGAGTATGGAGTGAATGGTTGGCTTCTAAGAACAATAAAAGCAATATACAATGGTAGTCAAGAAAGTGTAAAAGTGAAGGGACAAATAAGCGATTGATTTGATATTAAGCAGGGCGTTGGTGAAGGCTTCGTTATGTCCTCCTGTATGTTCAATAATATACATGGACAAATTTCTAAGAATTACTATCTTAGACGAAGAAGATGTTGATCTCGGGACAGTGAAAGTACGTGGACTGGCGTCTGCGGATGATGAGATTGTTACAGCGGAATCGTCTGACGATTTGCAGAGAATGATGAGCAGAATGGATACCAGCATAAAGAGTATGGATCTTAAGATTAACGCAAGTAAACAAAAATTATCGTCTTTGAGAGAAGGGGTGAGAAAACAGTATGAAAAATTGCCTTAAACGAAGAGAGGATAGAATAAGTTGAAGAGTTCGTGTATCTCATGAAAGTTTATTTACTGCTGACGGGAAGATTGATGCAGAGATATCCAGACGTATAAACGAGGGTTGAGAGATTATCGGCAGTGTAAAAGCTATTACTAGAAGTGAAATGTAACGAACAAAGCTGAAATTGCAATATGCAATTCTGTGTGTGCACCTGTGCTTGCACCCACAGTGTTGTATGGTAGCGAGACCTTGACGTATCAAGAAAATGATAGGAGCAAGGTGAACGCGGCTGGCATGCAGTTCCTGCGGAATATGTACGGTAAAACACTAATAGACAAAGTCAGTCATGAAAGGGTTCTCTAAGAATGTGGTGTAGAAGAAACATTGTATGACGAGAGTGAAAGAAATTTGCTGAGATGGTTTGGTCATGTTAACCCAATGAGTGAAGAACGTTTGACGAATCAAGTATACTGTGGTAAAATGAGTTGTAGCGTACCCAGAGGTAGACCGAAGAAATAATGGTTGCTATGTGTGAATGAGACCCCGAAGTGAACAGAATATTCGAAGTCGTAGCAATACAAGAACGTGCATGAAACGATGCATGGATGTAACGGAAGCAAAAGAGATATGTAAGGATAGGGATGTATGGAGAGCAATTATCTATAAGAAGAAGAGTGTCGTTTGAATGAACAACACGCGACTTCTAGATTGCTCTAAACCTATACCTTCTCCCACACATCAATTACTTACCCATACCATATAAAGTCCCTGATCCCCGGTAGTATAACGAAGCTAGAACCGAAGGAGTTACGCTCACCCCGAAAAGGATTTGGCTTAATGGTATAATAATAATAATAATTGTCAACATAAAAATTCGTTTTTTTCGATGTCAGTTCTTATAATTTGGAACTTCGTGATAATTTCAGCAAAATTCATGATGAGTTGATAAATTTTATGATTTTTTAAACAAAGTTAATAAGCAAATGAATTATTCGGGCCTCTGTCGGCGGGAAAATTCATTTTTCGATGCCAGTCCTTTTAATTGGAAATTTCATGATAATTTCATCAATATTCATGATTATTTGATACATTGTATCATTTTCTCAAAACAAATTCAATAGACAAATGCATTGTGTGGGCATTTATCGACAATAAAATTATTTTATGTAATGCAGGCATGGTTTACGCGTTTTATTAGCGCCTTTTTTGTTTTGAAAGTAGCCGTTTGAACAAAAGGAGGGAGGGACAATGAATGCAACACTCGGAAATATAGCAGAGAGACTACCAATACAGATTTTGGGCTCAAAATGTTGATTTTTAACGATCCAAAAATATAGTATGTCATAGACAAAAGTGGTAGAAAAATGTAATTGTAGTCGATCCTGAAGCTGCAGCCTCATTAAAGGAATGAAAGTAATATGAGACTGAAGCTAAAAGGACTGAGATTGAAAAAAAAAAAAATTCGTTGACGAATGCCCGAATAATGCATTTGTCTATTAAATTTGTTTGTAAAATGATAAAATTTATCAACTTATTATGAATTTTGCTCAAATCATCATAAAGTTCTTAATTAAAAGAACTGACAACGAAAAAAATGAATTTCTATGTCAACCAGTGCCTGAATAGTGCAAATAGAAAAAATGGCCATTTCCTTAGTCATATTCGTTTATTCATAAAAAAATTCAAGAACTGAATCGAAAATCAGGCTTGACAACTTTCTAGAAAATGTTATCAAATTTTTTATCGAATTTCTCACGTCCAAAGCGGTCGATATTTGTGACTGTACGTTATTTTAAACCAACAAAGTCATTTTTTCCCCACTGCGCGCCGAGTAGTTTGAATCACTACAAGGCAATATTTACATTATTCAATTTACAAAGCCGCCGAGTATAAACTACGTAATTGGTGACGTGACACTCTGCTATATGCCCTCAATTTTCAGATTGACGTTTATCTTTTTTAAAATCCTTTATATTCTTTTCACAGAATTACATGTTTCGGGAATGTACCAAGATGGCCCATCTCAGCCACATGTCCGACTTTCTTCATTTTATGAGCTACCATCTAACATTATGTCTTATCATATCGGACATGAGATCACACTCATTCAGCTTTTCAAAAATCCTGATGGAACTGTGCGCAAAGTTAGCCTGGTGGGTGGTTCTGCTGTTCCAGATAACACATACCTTATCACGCACGATGTTCAAATCCGTCCTGTTACATTTGATAACGTAAGATTTTGGGTGTACGTAGAGCATGGACACGTTATAGCAGCAGAATATAAGCCTTTATTGGATTCTCCTTACGAAGGTTAGTACACATAAAACCTATAATATAAGAATTTTGGAAGCTGAGCTTGCACATAGGATGGAATATTCAATTACGTGCAGATTTTTTTTAGTTATGAATTCTTAAAAATTTAAATTATCTTATTTTCTAATTCCAATTCTGATTCTTTTAATTTCACGTTAGTTCAAGTTTACAGGTCCCGTTCACAAATTTCTAAAGGGTTCTAGTGGTGTTCTGACGAGTTTCCCCTATTTCTAATCGGGCTCTAGTGGGGAAAATTAGCCGGGCCCCATCGGTAACGCAACGCTTTTATTGATGTGGGCCCTACTAGACTTTCTAGTAGTGCTCTAGCGGGGATTGCCCTTTCACAACTCAAATAAAAAGGAGTGCCACTGCGGGGCTTCTGGATGGGGATATTTGTTCACTTAAACTAGATTAGATTGACATATTATTAGCAATTGTCTAATAATATATGAATCCGATCTATATAAGTAAATATAGTGTGGATAGGTCTGCAAACAATTCCAAATACATTGGAACTCCGATATAAGGTCTACCGGTTCAGGGTATTCCCAGAACTTCGGTCATTGACGAGGGGTTCCAGGGGGTAGAGAGAGAGGCGCAGTAAGCGCAGCGGATTTGAGCAGTTCCGTAGCCAAAAAGCAGGCAGTTTGAACACTTGCGTGCAAATTTCGCATTCATTTTCAAATACACGCAAAAAAATATGTTTTCATCAATTAGATTTCATTATTTAAAAAGGGCCATTCTTTATGATAACAAAAATCTACATTTGCACAAAATACAGTTAAACAGTTTTATACATTCCTACTGGAAATGGTTCATACGACCCGGACGGTTTGGGTTCAAGCGAACCCCGGTTAAAGGCAAGGCTACCTTAGGTCATGTCCGAAACTGTCTTTATATCGGAGTGCCAGTATAGTGTGCAGTAAGATGAAATCCCTGTAAATCATACATAGAACTTCGACATCACGTCCGAATCATTAAAATTCGAACGTTTTTCTGAACAACCATATTTTTTGCATTTGCACACTTAAAACACATTAAAGTCTTGGAAAAAAGTCTTCAAACTGAGTTTGGGAATTTACTTTTGCACTATAATTCTACATAACTTTGACGATTAGAGGGTAGGATTTAGAACACACTATACAATTTCACTATTTTTCACCGTTCAAGAATTTGATACCATCACTTCTAGATTTATTATCATTATTATTGTTAGGGCTGAGACTAAAAAAGCCTCTAACGCTTGAGTAATTCCGTTGTTTCTCCTTGTAAGCCTAAGCGTGACCCCAGAGTTCTCTCCATTCTGAGAGGACCGCAGCCACTCCTTTGGCCGATATGTCTGTTTCAGTGATGCAGTTACGGCCCGTGAGTGCTAGAGGCTTCCACGCAATTGCGGGGCAGTGACAAAGGATGTGAATAGGTGTCTCATCAACTTTTCCGCACAGGCGACAGAGAGGGCTGTCTGCAAGCCCTATCTTGTGTCTGTGATAGCCCAGGTTTTCGTACCCTATAAACATTTATGTTAGGACCGTGACTTCGTTCCTACCGAGCTTGCGTATTTCCGGAACTCGTTTGAAGTTTAAATTTATACCCATCAGTGTTTTAGCCTTTTTGCAGCCAGTGTCCTCATTCCACTCCTTCTGATGTTTCTCGGTCAGCCAACTGTTGATTTCTTAGTGACCAACCTACTGGAAATGCCTACGACTGGTTCGGGACCAGTGAGGTCTTCTCTTACTGCTTGTTTTGCTAGCCTGTCCGAGATCTCATTGCCTCTAATGCCACTGTATCCAGAGATCCAAAGTAGAGTCACTCGGTTCTCCGCTATTAGATTGTTGAGTGCCTCAAAACACTCCAATACTAGTAGCGACGTAATCGTTGATCCATTCAGGGCCATTATAGCAGCCCTGCTGTCTGAGCAAATGCAAATATTTCTTCAATTACCAATTTTTCCTAGACTAGAATTTCTGGTCGAAGCCCCATTAGATACAAATAGATTCGTCACACATATACGAAGCGTGGAATTCCTCTCTAAAGCCTGACGGGGCCTCTATCAGTTTTTTCTGAACCAGAAATTCTGATAGGGAACCCACCAGAGACCAACTTCAATCAGGGAAAGAAGGGGAAATTTTTGCACGGTGTTCCAAAGGAGTTAAGCACTAGAAATTTTACGCAGCTTTTTCAATTCTTATTCAAACCAAACTTCCACATAGGATGATAATCTCTATGTAGTGCTTAAAATATGCTAATTTTCAGACTTGAAATTTCCGAAATTTTCAAAATGGCGGACCCAACAATTAGGGTCAAAAATTGAATTTTCTATAGTTATTAACTCAGAATGTCAAAAATTTAAGAAAAAATCAAGATGGCGGCCAATTGAAAATTCCAAAAAAAGCTCATTCTGCAGTTTTCAATAAAATATTTTTAAACTTAGCTAGAAAAAGAAATTTGGATTTTAAAATCATTCGATGATCCCAGAAATTCAAAATTTTGGAAACATTCCAAGATGGGGCCTAATTAAATATTTCAAAAATAGCTCATTTCTGTAATTTTCAATTAATTTTTTCTAAATTTTTCTAGACAAAGAATTTTGACTTCAAAAATCATTCGATGCTCCCATGAGTTCAAAAGTAAAATAAGGACCCTCTAGTGGTTATACGTTAGGGCAGAGCGAAAAAAATCTTTTTCTTGAAAGAGTTGCATTTACAATAAAATAGTTAAACTTTCAAGCAAAACATTGACCTTTAACCAAAGACAGTTGCATTTTCAAGCCAACAAGACGAATTTTGCAGAATACTGTTGAATTTTTAACCTTCAAAGTGAAATTTTCAACAAGAAAGTTATCTTCAATCGAGAAAGATAGATTTTTAATACAAAAGGACGGATTTCCGAGGAAAATTCTTAACGAAATACATACTTGAGTTCTCAACCTATAAAGATGAATTTAGGATCAAATAGTTGAACATCTGAGCAAAAAAAATTAACTTAGAAAAGTCAATTGAAGATTAGAAGTTAAATATTAGATTAACTTCAACCAAAAAAAGTTGAATTTACAACCAAATACCTAAATTTTCAAGCAAAAGAGACGAATTTTCTACAGAATAGTTGCATTTTTAACCAATTAGTTGAATTTTCAACCGAAGAAATATTTTCAACCGACAAAGTTGAATTCTTATCCAAAAAGATGAGTTTTCTACCAAAAAAGATGCATTTTCAACAGAATAGTTGAGTTTTAAAGCTGAAAATTCGAATGTTTCAAAAACAGTTAACTTTTAAACTCGAAAAGATGAATGTTCAACAATTATTGTCTTTCAAGTTAAAAATTCATCTTTCTTGGTCAAACATAACTTTATTTTTAAAAATTCAACTTTTAAGATTGAAAATTCAACTGTTTGGTTAAAATTTTTCTCCTGAAAATTTAACTATTTGGTTGTAAATTCGTCTTTTTTGGTTCATTTATCAAGTGTAACATCTACTGATTGCTCATTAAAAGTACAATGATTCAAAAATATTTCTTAATAATATTAAACTGAACTGTGTACAAAAAGCAGTCTTATACATTCAAAAGACATGATTTAAAATAATTCATTTAAATTTAATGACAGTTTACGATGTTTAAGAATTTGTTTAATGCTGTGTAGCCTTCGGCAGATAA
This sequence comes from Melikaiella ostensackeni, assembly GCA_032362435.1. Lineage (NCBI taxonomy): Eukaryota > Metazoa > Arthropoda > Insecta > Hymenoptera > Cynipidae > Melikaiella > Melikaiella ostensackeni. Next base: position 12,488 of record JAUMHM010053116.1, read on the forward strand.
TTATAGGTCTGATTTTTATTTTTTAGAACCCCTTTCATCAGTAGAAAAAATCATTACCAATAAGGAAAATATCACTTAATCAAGTTTTTAAAAGATTTCTTTCTCTATTTTTCAAGTTCAGTAACATTTTACCATGTATAAGGATTTTTTTATTGCTAAATAGTTTTTGGAGGATAATTTCAGTTTCAAATACTAATTTTCAAACCATTTTCATCTATAAAAAAATTTATTTTGTATCAAAATAACAAAAAATTCGTTATAATTCGTTCTTGTGAGCTTTATCGTGAATGTGCAAACATAAGATATATTTTTCTTTATCTGCAACATTTTGTAGGAGATCCGGGTACCAAACTATAACTTTTGTACCACCCCCTGCGAATTTGAAAGAAAATCGCTTCGCCGTACTACTATATATACGTCCTATAAGGCAGCCCTCAATCATATTATAATTATTGATCACGATATAATTCTTGATCGACTGTAGTCACAACACTGTTTTTTAGCTTTATAGGAAATCTAGTCTGTTTGAACTTGTCAAAACAAGATTTTAATGTGGGATGTATCGCAAATAATATGTTAAAAAAATTACGAAACAGCACACAAATTTCCACTTAAAACTCGCTCCCCACGGCCATATCTCGTAAACTAGAAGAGGTAGAACATTCTTTTCTTCTCGTTTTGCGGGAAATTTTAGATACTCTATTTCGACTCGGTAATGCTTTTTGCGAACTACACCAGAAACAAGCAATTAAAAAAAAACTTATTATTAACTCGCTTAAAGAAATTAAGAAGGGTTTCACGTGGCACTTGACATTGGAAAATTGGTTACTCTTTTTCAGATACAAAACTGAAGGATTCAAGCAAAGAAAACTTCAAGATCCAGGTTTTTTCAAACCAAGGTTTAAAAAAATTTACCCAAAAATTCAATGAATAAAATATTTTGAAAGTCCATCAGAGCAATTTTTTTCCATTTTAGGCTTAAAATAGTTTGGGGACTTCTCCCAAAAAAGCGTTTGCCGGGATAGGCAAGCTCTTGATAGTGTGGAAGTTTGTTGAAGCTACGCGTGATATTTCTTTGAATAAATATACTAACTGAAATGAATTGAAAAATTGACTTCAAACAATTGAAAAGAATTGAATGGACTTGACGGGAATTCGAAAGAATTCAAAAGAATTCAAAAGACTTGAGGAAGAGGTGTACACCTGAGTTCATCAGTGGTTAGCATCTCGCAGGCTCCTTTTTACATGATATTGTTTAATTCCTAAGACTATTCTCAATGCACTTAACTGTGGATTTATGTCCACTTTCGGGTATAGCCTCGATGGGTGTGACTCGTGGTGACTCGGTTCCAAGAATTTCTATGATGTAAACAGTCAGGACCGTTTGAAGCAGTCCTCCCAACGCGGGCTCCACGGGGTACTACGCATGCGTCGCGAATCGCTTCTGATTGGATGCTTTTCGCGCGCTGCTTAAACTGCTAAAATATATATTTTTGCATTCAACTTTTCTGAGTCGAGGGTAAACTCAATATTTAGCTGAAATGAGAAACGAATATCGCTATCAGACGTTAAAATATTTTGTTGTCTGCTTACTTTAAACGATTGAGGACGGTTCAGCTTTTCCTTTGAAATGAGAGCTTCCGCTCTAATGATCGGCCGAGATATTGGATCACCTACGTCTCACTTGCTCAAACCATTCTAACACAGCAGCATCCAAAACTATATCATCACTTGTTTTTTGACGATTTCTTCTTCAAATATTCATAACTTTTAACCTTATTTCTCAACTGAGATTTGCGAGCTATCACACGCTCGTACGTTCTCTCACAGATGCCATATTTCTGTAATATAGCCCGCTTTGTGTTTACGGTACAGCGTGATTGCGTCCAGGTCGCCGCGTCTCTTTCCCTGAGCCTCGGACATCCTTATCAGCGAATGCGAGCTGGTAGAAATTCTAGAAAGGACTTAAACCCAGGTCACTTCAATCCACAGTTGAGAGTAATTAGTTTTTTTTTAAAAACTTGAAATTTAAATTTCTCAATTTTAATCGCATCGAAATAAAAATTATTTAGTATTCAATTCTCAACTTTAAGACTTTTCATTAAATTTTTTTCATCACTTCTATCTAGAATTTCTCAATTTTGAACATTTAAAAATTGAAATTGTTCCGGTTCTGAATTGTGCAATCTTGAAATCTGTTTAATTTTTATTTATTATTGTTCAGTTTTTAATTGTATAATTTTGATCACCACAAAGAGGAAATTTTACATGCTTTAATCCTTTTTTATTAATATTTCGTTCTTCAGTTTTCGGACATGGTCCATTCGAGCCAGACGACGCAAACAATTTCCAACATACTCGCCTGAGCCTTCACAGGGATCATCTCTCACTTCGTAAGGATGAAAGTAAGAGTTTCATT
>JAUMHM010053137.1:0-14905 GCA_032362435.1 Melikaiella ostensackeni
CAACATTTTGTTGATCTTCCCATTGCGACACAGATGTCACTGCACTCAGAAAAAGATTTGTTTAAATCGAATATATTCCTTTCCTGGTATATACTAGAATACATGTATGTTTGATTCGAACAATTTTTTTTTTAAGGTGTATGTTTAATTCAGATATTTATTCTGTTTGAATTATATAAACCTCTTGTGTAAGTTAACTATTTTTCGCTGTTGGATTAATTGCAGATTTTGTTAGAATCAAATAAATTTCAATTTCGATTTATAGCAGGAATTTGTCGCCTTGAGTAAAATTAATTGTTTCAATTTCGGAAGTTTTGTTAAAGCGTGTTTTTGAAGAAGCAGTCTCTAGTACTCGCTTCATTTAAGCGAATATGGATACCTTTATTCCGATTTTATTCTTTATTTGTTTGTTTGGAGGGCTCGAAACTCTTTTTTTCAGCGGATCTGGTTGTTAGGTTGCTTTCTAGTTTAAGGTGCTTCTTCCTCTCCTGAAAAATCGGTTGTCAGTAGCGACTGTACTTCAGCACATTCCTCATTGAATCGTTTGTCGGAATTTTTAAGATCGATATCCTCATCAAATTCGGAACACGATTTTTTTTAAACTCCATCATCTTCTTAATTTTCTCGTTTACGTTTGTATCCAAAATTACAGTCCTGTTGACAACGTTTTTCGAAAAAGAATGAATTATTATGTACATTTATTAAGAGCTACAATACATCTTGAGATAAAATCCGGAAAATGAGATTTTATTTTTAAACTTTTCAAAAATTTTACCTTCTATTTTTTCAGTATTCGTTTAAATGCTATCTTAAATTTGATTTTAATCCGATTTTTTGTCCATCAATACGATAGTCAATATCGTCTTTTGATATAGTTAGCAAATTAAGTTTCTAAATTTCATTCACTGAAAGAAACGACATTGATCAATTCTAATTGTAATTTTAATTCCCCTCATTAAGGGAACTCTTAATATATTTAAAAAATATGTATTTGTAAAAGCAAGAGAAAATTGCTAACAAAACTGAAGTTCTAGGATTCTCGGAGTGTCTTTTTCTAACCTACAGTGCCGCATATTTTTCTAGTAAAAGACGCCACTATATGTTAGAGGAAACTCCGCGAATTTTAGAATGATTATTATTATTATTTGCGTTTTTCAACTATTTTCTCGGGTTAACCCGGTGTTTCATCATCAGTCACGGACTAAGTCAAGTGCCTGATCAGGTGAAGATGTTAAGAATTCAGTAGTCTGGAGTTTGTCGTTTACCGCTGTTGTACGCAGCGCCCGAAAGCGATAAATGTGACATTTATCGCTTCTGGATGCTTTCTAGGAGCTACCATCTGTTACACCATAGGGTTTCAGTAGCCTACTTCCTGATAGTCTAGGAAGATTCTTACAATGCAAAAGGTGTTTAATGAAACTGCTTTTTGAACTACTGCCACTACCCTACTGACTCCTAGATGTTCAAGATGTTCAGTGCATCTTGTTTGCACATAGCCTGTCGCCGAAATTACAATAGGATGAATAGATGCATGTTTCACATTCCTCCATATTGTCTTTACTTCATGCCTTAACTCCGATATGCTTACAGATTTTTGTTGTATAGGTTGCCAGCAAGTTCCGGTTAAGTGGACGAGCAATGTCGATGATATGGTATATGGTATACTTTTTCACCTTTTTTCTCATGCATGACTATGTCGAGTCAATTGGCTTGAATATAATGATCCGTCTGGATAGTATCATCCCAGTGCAAGATAGCATTCGTTCTCTAAAACCGGTACTGGAACGTATCTATCGAAAGGCATCCATCCATTCTGTTAAGAGTTCTAGGTTTAGGGCAAGTTGTTGACGTATAATGCCCGCTACGTCATTATATCTGTGCGTGTACTCTCCCTAAGCCATAGCGCGACAACCATCAATAATGTGCTTGATGGGTTCATTGGTGTCTCCACACAAAGGGCACCTATCCACCACGTCTTGATGTAACACACGCTTGCGATAGTTTGTAGTGCTGATAACCCTGTCCTGAATGGCTTTCACGATTCCCTCCGTTCTCGGCAGCAGGACGCTCTTTTTCAGCCAAATATTGGATGCCGCTTTGTCCATTTCATGTTGATCTAACATTTTGGGGTGCTCGCCGTGGACAGCTTTTTGTCTCCATTGCGTTTCTAAATCCTCTATGGTTTCTGCCCTGATATTCGAGGCTTTCCCTGACGACAAGTTCAAGGGCGTGTAATCGAGATCCGCTTCACAGATGGTGTTGTAAAGCGCAACATATCGCTTGCTGTTAAAATAGTCTCGCCAGTGTATAACTTGTGATATACACTGTTGCTTGACATCTACAGCGCCTCGACCCCCTTCCTGTCGGGGTTATAAATCGTTGGGAGATAGGCTATGGTCGAAATTCAGATGGATGTTGAGCGTCTGCGGTTTTTAGGCAACACATACGTGTACCTTTAAGCGTAAAGCCTGCCATCAGATCTTGTTGTTCGATGACCTTTCGGAAACATCTTACCAACGCGAGATGCACACTTGTCAGGTACCTGTACCAGAAATTGTTCACTTTGTCCGGACCTGGAGCCTTCCAATTAGTTGCTCTTTTTAGGACCGCTGGAAAGTCTGAATCTGTGATATTAGTAGGCTGCATTACAGGATTTTTGCTCACACTTTGTTTCTCTAGTTGGAACCACGCAGCTCCAAGGTTGCTTTTGTTTATTTTTTCCTAAACTCTCGATCAGTTATCAGTCATGTCTTTTCATTGAAGAACTTCGATCTCTAGCTGGATATTTTTCTCTTCACTTAGTTCACGATAGAACCTTCTTTCATCTACCTGAAAGGTTCGATTTCGCTGCCCATAAGGATTTCATCAATATGAGGCTGTTGTTATACTTCTATTTTTATGATGGCTATTACAACGCCTAAAATCAATTTGTTGACATATATTGTGCGTTTTTGGTCCGCAGCATAACATCTCTCTTCATATGGTATGTCCATTTTAATCGCCTTCTTGCTAACTGAATCTCTGCTACTGCCTCCTGTTGAATCAGGCCATCTGCCTCTGGAAGATGTGGTGGCATTGGATTATCATTAGGTTGTGCGAAAACATCAATAGCAGGATGATGTTGTATTGTCTCACCGGTCGCCTTTTGATCTTGTGGTGCAGCTTCCTCTAACTGATGTTCATTATCGGCATTTTATATATATAAGATAAGATCTCCTACTGTAACTCTCTGTATATTGGGATACTTCGAGGCGAATTTTATCCTAAAATTGTGTCCCTTTTCACGTTTAGTTTCAAACTTCGCGCTTTCATAATAGAGACGCATCAAGTTTTCTATCATTGTTGTATTCCAGTTGATGCTCTCTTAACAATATTCCTGTTGAGCTAGTTGGGTGCAAATCGCAACCGCTAGCCAAAACATCCCCAGTAGGCACTGTTGATGTTACACTGCTTGCCGTCTATCGCAGATGTTCTTGCAGGGCAGATTGTTGATCGATGAGTACGCTTGCTTTCTCTCGTTAGCAGCCATGCAGATCTCATCATTACACAAAGCATCTCCAGTCTTTCTTCTTACAATCATAGTACCGCACATTTGAGATGCACTCTTGAAGATGCTATCCAGTAGTATTATCCATGCATCCACAATATTTTTGTTGCCCAAATCTGTCATCCAGTCTTCTCTATGATGATCTCAATATTTATTTAGCTTTTTACGGTATACCATTTGCACTTCTGGTTTCTGCAAATTCTCCATTTTAGCTCGCGTCTGCTTCGACTTATTATTGATTCTGCTCCTCCTCCATCTACTTCATGATCAAAACAAAGTATACGGGGACGTTCATAAACTACGTTACCAATTTGCGGTTGGAGGGGAGGGAGTCAGTGAATGTAACGTTACGAACTTAGATAACGTTTTCTACGTTTCCTGATGATAAATTTTAACAAAGCTTGTGACTTTGCGAAAGATAGCCCGGCAACGGTACAGTTCGATAATAACTTGATAAATTTGAAAATCTTTTTCATATTTCAGACTTCACACTCTTTCCCCTATTCCCCTGTGCTGAAAATTTCTTTTTTTTCTATTTTTATCAAAAAGCTTCTCCTTTTTCTCGCTTTTTTGATTGAATGCGGACTAAATTAAAAGAACCCAATAAGAAAATCCAACTTTTTTTCTGTTAGAAATTAATTATTTTTAGTTGACTATGATTTTTTTGCTTCAAAATTCATCTTGTTTGGTGACAAATTTAACTAGTTGGTTGAAAATTTGATTATTTCCTTAAAAATGCAACTATTCTGCTAAAAAGTCATCTTCTTAGGTCAAAAATTAAACTATGTACTTGGTTAAAAGTTAAACTTCATGGTTAAAAATTAATTTTTTTTTTGTTAAAGATTCATCTCTTGGGTTGAAAATTCAACTTTTGTGTTGGAAATTCGTTTCATTTTTGGTAGGAATTAAGATTCTTGGTTAAAAAATAAATTTTTTGGTTGAAAATTCAACTATTTCGTTGAATGTTGAACTCTTTTGTTGAAAATTCATTTTTTTTGAAACTTTTTTTGAAACTTCATCTCTTTGGTTGAAAATTCAACTATTTTGATGAAATTTTTTTTGCTTAAGAATTGATTTTTTTAAAATAAAAATGTAACTATTCCATTTTTGGTTGAAAATTGATATTTGTAATTGAAAAATGATATTTTATTGTCGAAAAATCATCTATTTTGTTGAAAATCCGTCTTTTTTGATAGAAAGTAGACCTTCTTGGTGAACAATTCATCCTTTATGGTTATAAATGCAATTGTTTAGTTTAAAAATTAATTTGTTTTGGTTGGAAATTCAACTATTTGGTTGAAAATTAACTTTTTTGTCGAAAATCTGTATTTTTAGGTTGATAATTCAACTGTTTTCTAGAAGATTCGTCTTTTGACTTGAAAATTCAACAGTTCGATAGAAAATTAACATTTTAGTTGAAATTTCATATTTTCGGGTTGAAATATCAACTGCTTTGTAGAAGATTCGTCTTCGTGGCTTGAAAAATCAACAATCTGATAGAAAATTAACTTTTTCGTTAAAAAGCCATATTCTTTAGAAGGAAATTCAACTGTTTTGTAGAAGATTCGTCTTTTTGGCTTGAAAATCAATAATTTGTTAAAAATTAATGTATTCTGTTGAAAATTCGTCTTTTTGGTAGAACATTAATCTTCTTGGTTCAAAATTAATTTTTTATATGAAAATTTGAATATGCAATATTTTGTTGTAAATTTATTTCTTATGAGTTAAAAAATCATGTCCTTTATAGAAAATTCATGTAATTTGTTGATAACTTATTTTTCTATCAAAAATTAATTGTTTTGACTCAAAATTTAACGATTACATATTCGGATGAAAATTCATTTATCTTGTTGAAAATTTGTATTATGTTAGAAAATTAATCTTCTTAGTTGAAAATTCATTCTTGTTGGTTAGAGATTCAACTATTTAGTTAAAAATTCGACTTTTTTGTTGAAGAATCAATGATCTTGTTGGATATTAAACAAGTTTGTGAAAGTCATATTTTTTGGTCGAAAATTCAACCGTTTTGCTGGAAATGCATTCTTTTAGATTGAAAATTCATCTGTTATGGTAGAAAAGTCATCTTTCTTGGTTGAAAATGATTTTTTTTTTGCTGAAAATTTATCTTTTCGGGTTAAGAATTTCACTGCGTTCTGAAAACTTCGTTTTTTTGGCTTGAAAATTCAACTATTTGAGCTTACAATTCTGGAAATTTGTCCACCTGTATGACCTTATATATATGAAATATATATATATATATATATATATATATATATGAAATGGGAGACATGGCAAATATAAATTTTTAATAAAAAAACGCGATTGTGTAAGATTTTTATCTTCAGTGAAACAATAAGAATTTCTTATCGCGAAATTTGTTAATGCTTGTGCAATCACAGAAAAACGACGAAATTCGATAAACCAAAATAACAAGCACCTGAGAAAACAAAGTAAAGGTTACTTTATAAAATACAAATATGTATCGTAAAAATTAAGTATCATCCACCGCATAGTGAGAAGAAACGTATATTTTCGTTTCAAAATCGTAGAACTTTTGATGGGAGTCACCTAGAGCGATGATTTTTTTTTAAATTATACATGAAATATAGGAAAAATACAGGGAAGGTAGAACAAGAAATTTTAACCTTGCAAATCTGGGTTAAAGTTGACATTTTTTGACAAAACTGCAGATTATCGATTAACACAAGCGCTCAGATGTAACAGTTTATTATGATACACATTTTTTGAATAGATTTTTCTCATGCCGATTTCAAATCCGGCTTGTAAATTAACTTAGGATTTCATGGTTCTACGAAAAAGGCGGTTGAATGTCCCACTCGATTCCTTTGAGGTCTGAGCTATTCCTGCTGATTAAAATTTCACCATTCATAGTGTTTAACTAGAACATGCCGCGCGCTACGCGCGCGGAAGTTCTAGTGAAGTTCACCTTAGAACACTTCAAACCAATGATTCTATAATATATTTACAGCAAATTAATATTTCATTGCGCAATTTTCGAAAAAATGAATAATTGAATATTTCGAAACAATAATTATTCGAAACAATAATTATTGAATGATATATAATACGTGATTTCAAATGCAACAATTAATTTACTATTCCTCTTCGCCACGAGGGAAAAACAAAACAAAACAACATAACCACAATTCTCGTACTCTGATTAACAAAAACATTTTTAATGGCAGTTAAAACAGAAAATATTTAATAATTAAAATGGATTGCTTAGCAAGCTTAGTTATGTTCCGTATGTCTTCACCTATAATTTTTAAAAAACTCATAGCTCTAGGTGATTCTTATCAGAAGTTCTACGATTTTGAAACGAAAAAGTACGTTTCTTCCCATTGTGTGTCGCTCTGAATGAGATAGCGATGACTATATTATAACGAAAGATCTTGAAAGGTATTCATTATAGTTACACCGCGCCACATATTACAGTCGCTGTTGACGACATGTGGATCCTCCTTGGTAGTCTGCTCTGCGCCTCAGCAATTTTACCTAATTATATTGGTAAATATAATAATATAATATCACATCTATAGTCACAATCGTTGATACAATTTTTCAAGTTTTTTACAATAATAAATTGTCTTGATACGTGTACAAATCTGCATCGAGTGCTCCTTATTTGAACAGCTTTCGATCATTCTGTAGGAAAGCTTCCATAAAAACAGTGTTTTTCGTCAATTTCTTAAATGACCAATGTTTTTGAAATTATTTAATATTGTTCAAGTTTCCACCACCTATTTTAAAATTGAAATTCTGCCTTTTTTCTGAAATCGTCTACAGATTTGTTGATTCACTTTTAAATATTTGGCATATGGTTGAACGTGGCGAAAAGGAACCTAAAAACTTTCAAGGGCGGTTGCTGTTTTAATGAACGCTAATAAAATTTAATAAATCGAGATTCTACCATTTTTCCATCATCTATTATCAATTGTCTTAAGAGTTTATGACTAAAAACAATTTTGAAGATAAGTGTAATAAGTGTAATAAGGTAAACGTACCAGTTTGTGAACGCGTAAGATATTCATAAATAATTGATCAGGAATAAAATAAATTTAATCCGTGTTTGAGATGTAAAATGAATTTTCATGTGATACGTGTTCATTGCAGTTGTAAAAAAATACTTTTATATGCTTCTTTGCAGCTTTTATTATTTAATGTGAATTTTTTTCGCAAGCTGTGTCGCTGCATCAGTTTGTGAACGCTCGATTTTTTCTGCATCAGTTTGCGAACGCCTAATTTCATTTCGAATTACTTTGTGAACCACGACTCATGTCAAATTGCATGATGTTTTAATGGAATCACTTTATTATTCATAATTTCGTCATTTTTTCATAAATTAACTTCTTATAATAAAGTTTATTAGTATATAAAATTCTTCTATATTAGAAGGTGCAAGATTTTTATAAAAAGTTTTTCGCAAGCAAATCAATTAGAACATCAAAAATATTATTAAAGAATAGCCAATAGCAAAAAATAGCCACACGATAAATAATAGGTTGAGTCTGCGTTTATCGACTTTTTGAGGTTATAATATGTGAAAAAAAAATTTGACATCGAAGAATCGTTATTTAACTGATAAGTTGCTGAGTAATCTTGAAAATAGAGATAAAACACGGTGAAATTAGTTTTTTTACATGAATGTCCACAAACTGGTACATGCACGTACTTTATGTATCAGTTTGTAGACGGCTGTATTTAAAAACAGATGATAAGATATCAAGACTTTTCAGCGACGTTTGTGTAAAATATAAACATCTTTGATTCATTGAGACATTTTTTCTAACTTACCTTGTCTTTTGTGCGTTTCTCATGGATAAACGTAATTCAACAGTCAAAACAGTTTCTAGTAAGATGGAGGCGATTTCATTGCTACCACGACGCTGACGGTGACAGTCGCATCAAAAACAGCGGTTTATTTAAAAAATATTCAAAATTTATACCGACAATTCATATCAATTTTGATGCTTATTCTTTTAGGATAATGTTTATAATGATTATCGTAAGGTTTTTTTATCATTCGCTACATCAATGGATGAAAATATGAACAAGCGTTCACAAACTGATACGCGCTCACAAAGTGGTGCGTTTACCTTAGTTGATATTTCCATCAAAATATGCTTCAATTTTCAATCAAAAACAGTTGAATTCAAAGGAAAAGACAACGAATTTTCGAACAATTACTTAAATTTTTTACCACAGTAGTTCAATTTTCAACTCAAAAAGACGAATTTTTAACAAAACAGTTGACTATCCAACCAATGAGATGAATTTTTAACCAAGAAGATTAATTTTCTACCAAAAAGACGAATTTTTAACGAAAAAGTTGAGTTCAGTTAGAACAATTAATTTTCAACCAAAAAAAATTAATTCTAAATGAAAAGTGTAATACACTGGGACCTCGAGTTAGGTGCCCTCGGCTTATGTCCTTCCTAGAATTCTGCCAGCTCGCATTCGTTGGCGACGGAGTCCGAGGGAACGAGCGAGAGGCGTAGCGAGAGCTATGGCTTTCAGCAGTTCCGTAGCTATAAAGCGGGCAGTCTGAAAACTCGCATGCTTATTTCGCATTTATTTGTAAATATGCACGAAAAATTCTCATTTCATTAATTATTCTTAATTATTGTGAGAGGTCCATCCTTTTTGATAACAAAAATCTACACTTGTACAAAATACAATTAATTAATATTATGTATTTCTACTGGAAATGGTTCATACGGCCCTGACTGTTTACATCGTGGTAATTCGCGGAAGAGCCTCACGGTCAAAGTAAGCAATGTCCGAGACTCGAGCTAACTAGGGGTTCCAGTGTAGTTGATGTTCCCACCAAAAAATAAATAATTTTCAATGAAAAATAGTTAAATTTTTTTTAAACCCGACGATACGAATTTTGAGCAAAAAAGTTGATTCCTAAAAAAATGGTTGAATTTTAAAGCCGAAAAAACGATTTTTCTACCAAAATAATTGAATTTTCAACTCAGAAAGGCAAGTTTAAAGAAAAATGAATTTACCAACTAGAGAAGATAAATTTTCAAATAAAAACGGAATAGTTACATTTTCAGTTAAAAAAACCAATTTTTAACCCAAATAGTTCAATTTTAAATTGAAAAGAATGACTTTTCAACATAATAGTGCATTTTTCAACAAAATGATACTATCTTTAACAAAACAATAAAATCTTTAATCACGAGGTTGTGAAATTATAAATATTATTGACCTGATAACAAGAATTAATTGATATAAAGCAGAGAAGCAACCTAAATAATTGATGAATACAATATATCAATACAAAAATTTTAAGGGAGGCCCATCTTAGGAGGGGGCCCCTTCTCAGATACATTTCCCTTATTTCTACAAGGTTATTTCTTCTTTCAGAATCAATGCAACCGGACTTGACAATCCGAAGAGCAGAATATATTTTCGATGAAGAATTTTGGGGAATTGCTTATTACAGAGATAGAAGAGGTTTTCAACCTATATACATCGGTCTCAGGGTGTATCTGGCATATAATGACTTATATTATATTGGAATATACATTGATAACACCAACGATATTTATCCAATATATGATAAAGAAAAAGATCAGATGTTTCTAGTCAGACCAAAGTTTGAACTTAAAAAAAACATACCAGCGGAATATGATCATTTCTTTGTGCGCCTACCCCCACCCTCGAATCCACGCTCGCGGAGTTCTTCACCCAATCCGAGACCCAATCAAAGATTGAGATTCCAGTAGACATATACAATGAAATGGTAAAAACTAAAATTACAAAACAAAATATTAAGAAATTTTAAATTAGATTAAAATGTCCATGCACTGTCCAATTTCTAACACTTCAATCCGGCTTCGTATAAAATACGATGTACCTTGTAATAATAAAATCACATCGAGTCAAAGAAATATACGAGTTTTATGCATCGAAGAGCTTATTTACTTTCTTCCAAATATGGTATATACCTCTACCTTGATCAATTAATACGTGTGTGTTGGATCAAAAAAATTAATTTAAACAAATCTTTTTCTTTAAATAAAAAAAAATCGTTTTCTCAGTATATAGTTCCTACAAATTGAAAAAAAGAAATTGAAAAGTGTTAAAGTTAAATAAATTTCATCGTAAAATTTAGTAAGTTATGAGGAGTAGAGGCTAATTTTTTGATATTTTCACTATCTTTCAAAGCTATTAAAATTTTCTTAAAAAATTTGCATTGCTCAACGTTTTTTTGCTATCCTGAGAATTTTTTGTGTTGGCACTAACATGGTTTGTCCGTGACACCCTTCAATTGTGTTATTGAACCAAAAATATTGATTAACAATTACATTTGTGATTGTTATGGACAATTAAAAAAAAAACACTGAGAATCATCCAAAGTATAAGGATAATTTCATGTAAGCTGATAACATAATGTTTAAAAAGATTTTATTTTGGATCATTAGCTTATAGAATTGTTTATAAAAATAGCAAATATAAATGTTATGCGTAATATCCCGCTTGAACTTACATCAGTATCTTTTATGAAGTTTTATAAGGAAACAAAGAATGATTATCACAAAAAGTGGATTCGTGGCCAGAAGAAGGCTATATTCACCCGCCTAATAGTCCAGGCGAATTAACTTATTTAAGACAAAAAAATAAAATTTCTAACAGCACTTGGACAATTGGAAATGGTGAATTTACTTATAATAAACATAAAAAAAATTAATGCGAGAGCAGGGGTGTGGTGGAGTTGATTTGGGTGTGGGTGAAAAGGGGTGAAAATAGTATTATTGTGATTTTCGGCAAAAAGTGACGTCAGAGAGAAAACTGTTCAATAAAAAACATATAGATTATAAAAAAATCTAAAACTTTTGTATTTGTTACTCTTTCACATAAACTCAAAATGTCCGAGAAAAATGCGAATAACCGTGTTTTTTTTCGTTTTTTATTTTTCATTCCCGCAAAAATAATTTTATTCTGACGAAACTTGGCGAAAGTATACTTTTTTATGTCCTTAATATCTACAATTTTTTTCAGATGGAAAAATTAAGAGGCTTCCGAAATAATCATTTATTCCGGTCCGAAACACTTTTTTTTCAAATGAAATTTGTCCTTCAGGAAATCATCGTACAGAGTTCTTTCAGGGTTCAATTTTTTCGTTTTCACATATACTTTTTGGTGAAATGGAAAAAAAATAGTCCTTATTCAAAAACATGCTCAAAAATGAAAAAAAAATCGAAAAGTGACGGTTGCAACAATCAATTTTCCTGATCCAATAATAAAACAGTTTCCTTCGTATTTTTTTCCGTAAAATTGAATGGTGTAATCAGTTTTCTAAGATATTTGAAAATTTAAACAAATTATCAACATTTAATGAAAAATTGATTGTTGCAAAAGTCACTTTCTGAGTTTTTCCATTTTTGAGCATGTTTTTTAATAGTGAATATTTTTTTCTTTATTTCACCAAAAAGTATATGTCGAAACAAAAAAACTGAGCTTTAAAATAACTCTGTACGATGATTTTCTGAAGGACAAATTTCATTTGAAAAAAAAGTGTTTCGGACCGGAACAAATAATTATCTCGGAAGCCTCTTGATTTTTCCATCTAAAAAAAATTTTTGGATATTGAAGACATAAGAAGGTATACCTTCGCCAAGTTTCGTCAGATTAACATTATTTTCGCGGGAATGAAAAATAAAAAACGAAAAAAAAAACACGGTTTTTCACATTTTTTCGGACATTTTCAGTTTATGTGAAAGAGTCATGAATACAAAAGTTGTAGATTTTTCTATAATCTATATGTTTTCTATTGTACACTTTTCTCTCTGATGTCAACTTTCGCCGGAAATCACAATAATACCATTTTCACCCTTTTTCATCCCCCCCCAAATCAACCCCGCCACACCCCTGCTCACGTATCTATTTTTTTATGTTTATTATAAGCCACTTTACCATTTCCGATTGTCCCAGTGCTGTTAACAATTTTCTTTTTTCCAAAAAGTAATTCTCCTGGACTATAGTATAAGTAAGAAAGGATAGCCGTTTTCATCTCAGCAAAGCTGCACGTAGAAGCAGGTGCTTGATATTCATAATATGGACTTGAGTATTTATAATGATAAATCTACCAGCATTCCACTTTATAAATCCCAAAAAAGAAAAGTCAACATAGATCAACATAGGTCTTTGATGTTTTCAGACCAACTTTGAAATCATCGCCTGAGTCGTTTTTGGGAAAAGTCAATTTTTCTTTTTCAAAAATTGAAAAAATTCTAAACTATGATATCATTTAAGAATTTTTTTAAAAAATCAAGCTTATTAATATACTTACTAATTTTTTCTTTCCTTCTAGTAATAATTCGCCGAAATTGATCTTTCGGATCTGAGTTGATTTTAAGCGATGTACAAGAATAAAATATAAAGTTAGTAGGTATATTGGCAAGCTTGATTTTCAAAGAAATTTTTATTTATGCTTTACTTTATGCTTTAGAATTTTATTTTATTTTAGAACTTTACTTTATGCTTTAGAATATAGAAAACAATTAAATAAAATTTTTAAACAATTTAAGGAACCTTATCAACTCGTATGCAAATTTTGCACCTCAATTTTTGAAAAACAAAAATTCACTTTTTAGACTATTTGGTCTGAAAACTTCCATGGGGTGTCAGGGAATCATAATCAACCAGAAAGTCCCATATGCAAACACTTTTCAATTACACTTGCTTCAGCATCAATGGGGGATGTCAAATCATGAAATGAAGACATTTTCTGCATAGAACATTTTGCAGTGACTACTGTATAATTTTTTGAATTTGAAATGTTTCAAACTCGACAATCACACAATGAAATGTATAAATAATTATATTTTCAAATTCTTCATAGCTTTCAAAATTTAAAAAAAAACGAAAGAAGAAGAATTAAAAATGTAAAAACTTCAAGTTAGACCATTTAAAAATAAACAATTTTTACTTCAAGAAGAAGTTCAGATAAAATGAAAATGTAAAAATTCCAGAATATTAAACATTGATAACAGCAAAATTTCAAATTTGAAACATTCAAAATTCAAAAATTACAAATAAAAATGGCAGCCTGTTAAAATTGAAGACTTCAAAATGAATTTGTTTAAAAATTGAAGATATACAATATTCAAAAAACGTTACAAATTGAACACTAGAAACCATAAGACCATAAGACATTTCCGAGTAACTACTGAACAATCATTTAATTTTCAAATGCTCTAAATTGGGCAATTTCATACTAAAGTTCATAAAAAGGAGATTTTCAAATTCTATTCATCATAGCTCTTAAAGTTAGAAAAGTGATAAAAAGGTTTAAAAATGCAAAAACTTTGAGTTAGAGCGTATAAAATTCAACAATTCCAAGTCAGAAGCCATATATTAAAAATTTGAAACGAAACCCGTACGGAAAAATGGAATAGGCCCCCCGGGATGGGACCCCCATGGATTCCTCTTAGGCCATGAGGGGCCCATGCGGGCAGTCCAGGCGTGGCCCCTCATAAAAACGTCATGCTAATCCATGAGGATCAAACATGGGTTTCCTTCATGATTACCCTTACGGTTGCCGTTGAGGGGACCTTGCGGACCCCTCGCAATTGCCCTGACGTAAAATTTAATTTTAAAAAATACCTTTAATAATTGTCTCCTCATCAATTTTAAGCATATATTAATAAATAAATATGTATAGTTAATGTATGAAAAGCTAAAAATAAAAAAATATGAATATTAGCGGCTCGACCAGTACTTGAACTCATGACTAGCATCATATCAGACTTGCATTTTCCCTCTTGACCAACTTAACACAATGTTTATAACTTTTTCAGACAGGCACTCCGTACGCGCATCGAAATTTCTTCCAATTACCTTTCTTTTCAATAACTACACATTTGAGTGAAGTATTGTTGCTACTTGACGCAAAAGACAATTCACTACAACATAAAAATCGTTTAATTTTTGTAAACTGAGGCATGAAGGCAACCAGTTGGGCCTACTGCGGGGGCCCTCGTGGATTCTCTGAGATTTCGAAGTTCATCTTTCAAAAAATTTGGGTGCAGTTCCGAATAGCTGAATTCTCCGATTTTATTTAAACTCCGCATACTTATGTACTTCGATGCGCTGATTACGAATTTGATAGTGAAAATTGACGACTGGGCCATCTACGTGGTGAAACCATGAAAAAACCATAGAAGTCATAGTTGCGATTATCTAAGCCAATATGCAAAATTTCGCAAAATGTTCTTCACAAAAGTTGTAGCTCTCATTGAGTTATATATTTTTTGTTTCAAATATTTTTTTCTGCGAGTGATAGTTTCCGAGAAAATGAATGATATATCGATTTTCATGTAA
>JAUMHM010053214.1:0-14902 GCA_032362435.1 Melikaiella ostensackeni
CTCTCTCATCACAAAGTGCTGTGAGAGGGACTTCGTCAAGGTTCTAGTCCGAGGGGAGGAAGAATGTCAGTGTTGTTGTTCAGCGCGAATGTGTTGATAGAGTACTTTATCATATCCGGAACACAAAAACAAACGGAAACGGTGAGAAATTAATTATATTAAACTTACAAAAAGGCTTGTTTATTACAAATACTTGGCTCAGACATAAAATGATCCACATGTATACTTGGTGTAGAGACGAAAGCCACTGCATGATGGACTTTGTTGTAACGGATGAGAGACTGAGAGGGCTAGTAAGAGATACAAGCAGCAGGCTTATAAAGGTGACTGTACTAATTATAGTGCGATTAACTTACTAAGTACCGTGGGCAAAATATTAACCTAAATACTTATTGGTAAGGACATGGGAGTAAATAAAGAAAGGAATTAGAAATTCCAATTTGGGTTCATGCCAGGAAATCATGGGCGAATCAAATATTTAACTTGAGGCAGATCATAGGAAAACGTTTGAGAGTAAAAAAAAGTAATCTGCGCATTTGGTGATCTGGGAAAATCTTTCGATAAGATGAATACGAGTACGAAAGTAAATTCACAACTGAGTGATTAGTTTGATAGGCAATTTGTAGATCATAGAGTAGACCATTCTAGACGATGAGATTTCCGAAAACAAACAAAACCATATAAGTGATTAAGAGAGAGATTAAGAGATAAGTGATTAAGAGATTAAGAGAAAATAAGAGATTAAGGAATGTCTTTTTGATGGATATGAATTTTACATGATGCTAAAGTTAGCGCGAAAAGACATGTGACTTTGGTGAAACAAAAAATTCAAAAGACTTTTCAAAATATATTCAGGACAGATAAAAATATCTGAAAGTATGGGAAAAATTACTATTTTCACGATGTATTTAGTTTTGACTTCAGCGTTACAAATATACTCCCATTTTAAAGTATGATAAATAAATACAAACTGCTACGTAAGCATAAAGTTAACAATTTCAGCCCGCATCATGAATAGTTTGAATAATTATTTTCGAGATTTATCCTGGAATAGCAGTGCAGCGTGACGAGACAAGAAACTTTTTGTACAGACTCTGAAGTTTTTTTTGAAATCATTAACACTAAAATATTTAACTCTACTCATCTTAAATTTGTAGTTTCGGACAGATGTATGACAAGATACTTCAGGTACTTTTTATTCACAATTTCAACGAAAGGGTCTTAAATTTTGAAACTTTACTAAATTGAGCTTTGATATAAGCGCTTTACTAAGATATTTTTAGAAAGAATGTATTATTAAAAGGAAAAGTGGAAAATGACTGGGACCTAAAGTAATTAACATTTTGTCAATCACCCATAGTTACGTATGTAGATTGTAAAAATAGTCCGATCATAGAATAAAGAAGATTAATCTCGACTTAAGAATCGAAGGTCATTATTCATGCTTATGTATATTGTGAAAAAATCCGATTAAATACCTTTATCCATGCTAACATAAAAAAACCTAATTAAAAAACCTTTCTCAGGGTTTACTACTGACACACGTTACTAGACCAGCTGAAAAATCTCAAAGTACAATTAAAGGAAAAAAAGTTTATGTTAAGGAAGAAAAGTACTATATTAGCTAAAACAAAATATATTTATTATTAAACTTAGCTTACTACGCCTTATAGACTTTGGGTTAATGATAACCATAATTTTAGCAAAATAAAGTAAAAATTTTAAATCTTATACTCGAATCACAACTCCCATTATTATCAATTTTTTATTTTTGTGTCGGCGTAGATGTATTTTATTTTGCTTTACATTTATTTACTATTTAATTTTCCGAAAGACCAATCTTTTTTGAAATTCGATTTTTTTTATGCAACTGCTGTTACCGTAACCAAACCAATTTTTATAAAAATTGACAAATAAATTCACAGACCTTCAAAAGTGAGAAAGAGATTTGCGCAAGATTGAATTTCCAAATGTTGATTCATGGTTTATCTCAGGGGTAGTTTTGCACCGCATCAGTCGCAACTTTTTTTCTACCAAACCGATTTTCATGGAAATTGACGAATGAATAAACATGACACCCAAAACTGTGAAGAAGAATTCGCGCAAAATTAAATTTCCAAAATATTGATTTATTGTTTAGCTTAGGGGTAGTTTTGCACCCCATCTGTTGCAAGCTTTTGTTTAGCCAGCCGATTTTGATAAATATTGATGAATGAATTCACACGACCTCCAAAAGTGAGATGGAGATTGGTGAAAAATTAAATTTCCAAAATATTGTTTGGGGTTTATCTCAGTAGTGGTCAAAATTGACGAATGAATTGATACGACCTTCAAAAGTGAGAGGGATATTTCCGCAAATCAATTTTCAAAAATACTGATTTAGGTTTCATTTTAGGGATAGTTTTGCACCGCATCAGTTGTAACTTTTTTTCTATTATACCGATTTTTACCAAAAATGATACGCTAGGGGTTTCGGGTGTTTTAATGCCACACTTAATTTCAAAAATTAAAAAATGAAAATTAATGACATCCAGCAAAAAATTTTGGTGAAAATACCAAAAAACGAGAAGATGGCAAAAAGGCTTCGGAGATTTTCAAGCATTAAAAATTAATAGTATCAAAAAAGATAACCGAGACATCGAAAAGGTCCCTTGGTGTAGAATAAACCATATATCGAGATCACGTTCTTGTCACAGGGTTTCACTATCATATTAAACATCTTGGATGATAATAGAGGGTACCTAGCGAGAGCAAAGCGTTTCACGGCACGGACTTAATTATATTCCTGTAACATCAAGTTGTCGATTTATTGCAATGGCGGATGCATCGATGAAATCTGCGTATGCACCGTATGTATAACGAGAAGCGGCATCCGGACTGTGTAAACTGTAGACCACCCGTGGAATGGACATTATTGCAGATGATTTCACTCACTGCGATGGATGGCCAATAACCGCAACAAACCTGATATTTTTACATTTATCGGTTGAGTGCCTACCGTGTTGATTTTAATTGATTCGATCAGCCGGAACTCAAACTGTATCTGGTCAAGCATAACCTGTCAAGACAGATTCGATTTCAGTCTACTGTGCTGCTTGTAAACATTACATTTATTACAGAGATTAAAGTTACACTTTGCAAATGGAGTCTTCGAGTTTTTAAATGCAAATTTGTTTCGTTAGTTCAAGATAAATAAATATTCATGAAAAGAAGAAAATCATATTCTTTCTTATTATTCACATTATGCAATTAATATTTATATTATATTATTTATATTTATATTAAAATTTATTTTTTTATTAATATTTTGGAAATGAGTTAAGAATATTAGGAAAGGAAATACTAGCACTGAGGTAGTCGGAATTAAGAATGCTGATGGTGAAATGGTATGGGATTCGGACAAACTAAAGACTGTATAAGAGATTTTTTCAAAAAATTGTATGGAGGTCAAGCTATGGAGCATAACAACCTTCACATTGAAGAGGACACGTTAGACATTCCCGCTGTAAGTAGCGGAAGAAGAATCGATATCGACGACATTATATCCGTGATAAGGAAACTGAAGAATGGTAAGACGGTTGACGTGGATGGTATTACCGCTAAAATGCTTAAGAACGGTGGCGGATATTTGTTTGTGTGTGGATGAGCGAATTTGTTAATATTCGTGCTGTAAATGGTGAAGTTCCAAATGATTGGCTAAATGCGATTATCGTCCCAATCTACAAGGAAAAGCATGATAAAGACGACTGTACTAATTATAGAGCGATGAGCCTACTAAGTACCGTGGGCAAGATATTGACCAAAATACTTATTGGGAAGGTTATTGCAATAACTAAGGAAAGGATCCCAGTCTCATATGGGTTTATGCCAGAAGAATAAAAAAAAGAGTTTTCTGCTCATATGTTGATCTGGAGAAAGCTTTTGATGAGGTAAATAGATCTAAACTTTAAGAAGTTCTGAAAGAGTCAGAAGTGAGTGGTTGGCTACTAAAAGCAATAACGCAATATTTAATGGTAGTAAAGCAAGTGCAAGAGTGAATGGAAAACTGAGTGATTGGTTTGATATTAAACAGGTGTTAGGCAAGGCTGCGTTATGTACTCCTGGATGTTCAATATATACATGGACAAATGTCTAAGAATGGCTCTCTTAAACAAAGAAGGTGTTGATCTCGGGACAGTGAAAGTACGTTGACTAGCGTTCGCGGATGATAAGTTTGGTACGGCAGAATCATTCGACGATTTGCTGAGAATGATGAGCAGACTGGATACCAGTATGAAGAGTATATATCTTAAGATTAACGCAAATAAAACAAAAATTATCGTTTTTGAAAGAAGGGGTGAGAAAACAGTATGCAACATTGCCTCAAACGAAGAGAGGATAGACTAAGTTGATGAGCTCGTGTATCTTGAAAGTTAATTTACTGTTGACAGAAAGATAGATGTAGAGATATAAAGACGTATTAACGAGGGAAGAAAGATTATTGGCAGTGTACAAGCTATTACTAGAAGTGAAGATGTAATAAATAAAGCTCAAATTGCAATATATAACTCTGTGCTTGCTCCCACTGTGCTGTATGGTAGGAGGCTTTTGGAATTTCATGGAGAGTTTTGTAATCTTGTTGAGGCTTTCAGAAATCTTTTGGGAAATTTTCGAGAGTGTGGAAGGTAGAAGTTTGAAAACTCGTAAAAAGAGCAATGAATGGTCCTTTCCTATCTTAGATGCTCATCTGCAAGAGACTGGTGCCCTTCTCAGTGTACAACACAAACCGATAATAACTCCTTTGGTTCTAGCTTTGTTTCAATACTTTCCTTACAATGACCAAAGTTTGGTGGGACTGACATTATGAATGGGCACTGTAGCTTATGACGATTTAGCTGCTTAGCTTGGACATGATTTCATAATTACGGAAGACATTTTTTGCATAAAGCTGGTAATTGGGTGCATATCTTGAAATAATGTACACTCATCTCGCTTTAATTGTCCGACCTATCAGTGGCCGGTCCTACGGTTGCTCACGCTTGAATGCCTCTGCCTTCCCCACTTGATCGTCTCTTGATGCCCTATACTCAAGGTCTTTGCTCAAACCGTCAGCGCCGTATCGGGAGTTATTTATAGCGCGACTCTCTGCGCATATACTTTTGTACGTGTGTCGGATTCACAGACCACGTATGCTGTCCTGAGTGTTCACTCACTCACCGCTCTAGATCCTGTTGAAACTGGATTTTTAATAGCCTCCACATACTGGCCAACGAGATCCGAGACTGGCCAGGTTGCGCGAGATGAGTGTATAATACAGATAATAATGTAGCCTCGGATAGGATTGAAACTCTTGCTGACGACAGGCATGCCCTCTGAAAAATATTAGGCGATGAATTGAGACAACAAAATCCGATCATAACTCGTTCGGTTCTGGCTTTGTTCTCATACCTTCCTTTGAAAGACCAAAATTTGGTGGGACTAACGTTATGAATGGACATTCCACCTTATGACGATTTAACTTCTTAGTTTGGACATGATTTTATACTCATGGAATAAATTTTTCGTATCAAATTGTAGTTGAGCGTATACTTTTAACAATGAATAATACAAATAATAATGTAGCTTCGGATAGGATTGACACTTCTGTTGACGACAGGCATGCCCTCAGAAAAGTTTTAGGCGATGAACTGAAGTTGGGTGTTTGGAATGCTCATATGTACCGGATATAGATAGAGAATAGACTCGAACTTTGGATAGGAGTAGATAATGAATCATATGGTAGCCAAGGAGTCGGTCTGATTATGAGATAGAGAGCAAAACAGCATGTCAAAAAGTATGAATAAGTATCTCCTAGATTACTATGGTTTAGAATGAAAGTATACATAAGAAGACTATTTATAATAGCGTGCTACGCTTCGGTTGATGGTGACAGTTGGAATGTAAAAGATACCTTTTGGGACTCGTTGATTGATAGCATGGGTACTTGCGATCCTGGTGAAAGAATCATCTCACTCGAAAATATAAATAGATGAGTTCTTGTACAACACAAAGGTACCGACAGGGTAGTGGGTCATTCCAGAGACTTAGGAACGAACATTAATATGTATAAATTGATAAGCTCATGCGTAGAAAAAGGCCAGTTTATTACAAATACTCGTTTCAGGCATAAAATGATCCACATATATATACTTGGTGCAGAGGCGAAAGCCACAGTATGATTGACTCTGTTGTAGCAGATGAGAGACTGAGAGGGCTTGTAAGGAATACAAGGGTTATAACAGGTTCTAAATGCGGAACAGGTCACTATCTCTTTATTTTGAATATGAACCTAGGTCAAGGGTAGAGGAGTAGAAGGATTAATAATAAGTTAAAGCAGACGAGAGTCAGAGTAGAGAATTTGCAGAAACCGGAAGTACAATTAGTATATCGTGAAAAGTTGAATAAATATTTATGGCCTTATAGTGAAGACTGAAAGACGGAATTAGGCAATGAAAATGTAGACGGTGCATGGATAATACTACAGAATATCATTTTCAAGAGTGCATCTGAAGTGTGTGGTACTGCGGATGTAGGTAGAAGGGCTACAGATACTTGGTGGGATGATGAAATCAGCGTGGCTGTCAAGGAGGAACAGCAAGCGTACTCGAGAGTATTGAATGTTACAGGACTTAGCGATGAGGAAATCACTAGATGAGAAAATTATTATAGAAATAAAAATGAAAAAGCCAAGATACTAGTCAATGAAAGCAAAGATAAATTCGAAGGGTAAGAAGATAAAAAATTGCAAAATTATTTTGAAGTAAATAAGTAATTATTTTGAAAATGGGTTAAGAAGAATAGAAAAGAAGTACTAGCGCTGTGTTAGTCGGAATCTAGAATGCTGATGGTAAAGTGGTATGGGATTCGGACAAAGTGGAAGATTGTATAAGTGATTTTTTCAAGAACTTATATGAAGGTGAAGCTATGGGATATAATGGTATCGTCGCTGAAATGCTTAAGAGCGGTGGCGGATACTTGTTTATATGGCTGAGCGAATTTATAAATATAATTTCAGTGGATGGTGAAATTCAAAATGATTGGAGAAAGATGATTATCATCCCAGTCCACAGGGGGAAGGGTGGTAAATGTGACTGTACTAATTATAGAACCTTTAGTCTACTAAATGACGTGAGCAAAACATTTACCAAAATACTTATTGGGTAGGTCACGGGAATAACTAAGGAAAAGATCTGGGAAATCAAAGGTGGATTCATGCCAGGGAAATCATGTGCAAATCAGATAATGGTGGTAAAACGAGTATACATGTAAATGGACAACTGAGCGATTGGTTTGATATTAGACAGGGCGTTAGGCAAGGCTGTGATGTGTCGTCCTGGCTGTTCTGTGTGTACATGGCCAAATGTCTAAGAATGGCTCTCTTAGACGAGAAAGGTATTGATCTCGTAACAATGATGGTGCGTGGACTAGCGTCTGCAAATGACAAGATTGTTACGGCAGAATGAGTCGAAGAATTGCAAAAAATTATGAGCAGACTGGATGCAGCCTGAGGAGTATGGGTCTTAAGATTCACATAAATTACACAAAAATTATCGTGTGTGAAAGAAGGGGTGAGAAAACAGTATGCAACATTGTCTTAAACGAAGAGAGGAAAGAACTAGTTGATGAGTTCGTATATCTTGGAAGATTATTTACTGTGAAGCTCTTCACCTGAGTTGAGCATGTGACTTCTAGATTGACCTAAACCTATCCCTTTTCCTACATATCCCTCACATACCCTTACCATATACATTTCTTAATCCCCGGTAGAATAATGAGGCTAGAACCGAACGAGTTACGCTTTCCCCGAAAGGAATTTGGCTTAATGGTATAATAATATAAAAACATTACTTTTTTCGAACATATAAAGGTGAACATATAAATGTATACAATTGAAAATTCCTCAGTTTTTAGTAGTAATAATCATAGCGTGGATTCATTTTTTGACCTCGCACAAAATGTATAGCAAGGCCAAGAGAAATTACTTCTATAAAAATTTGATTTTCACATGTTCTACTCCAAAAGACCTTTTAGTCTTTTATGATATCTCGCATCGATCACGAGAAAAATTCAAAAAATACATTCTTCCCACTAAAATTTCTAGTTGACACGAAAATGTTTCGGCCCGCATAAAACTTATAGGATGTCTTCTTCGTATGGGCAACAATTTTCAAAAAATATTATGTAAAATAAAAAATGGGTTTTGCCATAAAAAAAACTTTCGATGTTTTCCAAATTCAGCCGGGAAAGTAAAGTCGAATTTAATTTTTAAAAAACGCACTTTTTTTATTTTAGCCAATATATATTTTTTAATTCTTGCTTATATAAAGAAGACATTTTGTAAGTTTTATACAGGCCAAATCATTTTTGTGGCCGCGAGAATTTTTTTTAGCATTTTGTCGAATTTGTCTTTGTTTGTAAGAAAATTGCGAAAAGTCAACTTTTCGAAGGAAAAATCTCGTGGTTACAAAAATTGTTCGGTCCGCATAAAACTCACAGGATTTCTTCCTCTTATAAGTAAAAATTTAACAAAAACCTGGAAAAAATAAATAGACGGAATTTTTGTGAGAAAGGTTCTTTATATTTTCAAAAAAATCGATGTTGTTTTTGAATTTGAACCATTTCAAAATTTACCGAGGGAATTTAGAAGAGGACAATAAATCTCACCAAGATCTGGAAAGAAAATTTTAGTATCTCAATTGAGTCAAAATTCATAGAGGTTTAAAGAAAAAATTGGTGCTTTTTGAGAAACATACTTTAAAATTTAAATTCACATAACTTCACAGAGCAATCTATATTCTCAGATTGGAAAGATACGTGTCGCCTCATTTCTTCTAAAAAACAACATATTTTGTCGCCAAGAGATTCTACGATTTGAAGTGTACCGACTTGTTTGATTTGAAATGGATTCGGGTCTTCGAATTTATATGTTTAATATTATAATACATTAATGTTTATTTTCAGATGCAATATATTGTCTGAGAAAATAAGTATAAGTAATTCAGAGTTGAAATAATGTCCGCGAACTTGATATACGTGTCATGAAAGGAGGGGCAAGAAGTGTAGTTGTAAATTTCACTTAGAATGAGCCCTGCATAAATTCTACCATAGAAATATAATATCACAGATTAAAATCTTTTTGCGTAGTCGTAATATATTGCGCCTTCATCTTATGACAGTGAGAATTGATTGTTATTTCAGTTCTGTCGACATTTGCACTGATTTAAAAGATACTCTTCCGAGGCTTTCGGCACCATCCTTCAAACTTCACCAGCACCAGTAATTCAGATCTTTATTAGGTCTAAAAAACGTCTTTGAAATTTATGTCTTCTCAGTTCACTTGAAGCGCATTCGATTAAGATTTTTACAACGAATAACATGAAGAATATATATGCTAAGGATGGATTTATATTTCTATATCATGATGTCAATCTCGGTGACTCTCTTATACTATCTTTTACAAAAGCGGATCCACCAACGCAGTTGAAAAAATCTTACACGTGGGCTACAAATCCGGATTTTGATTCACAAGAGAAGACCTTACTCGATTAGATAATTTGAACATTCTTCGTACAGTACTGAGTCATTTCAAACAAGATGTAAGTATGATCTAAAACAACTATATATTAATTCTATGCACTGTACCTCCTATAAACTAATGTTCCATAAAATTATTTTACTGTTGATTTTTGGCTACTTAAATACACAATCAAACTCACTCAAGCTATGTATACACTTTTGTAATTTGTAATTGTAAATAGTGATAGTGAGTTGGAAAAGCGAAGTAAAATGTAAGTAATCTATAAAGTAATATGAAGTAACAAAGCCATAGCTCACGACGCGAAAATTTCTTGATGCTGGAACAATATTATTTTTCTTTATGATACGCCAAAATCGCATTCATAAATATTTGAATGTTTCCTTATATATGTGCATGTACTTTTAAATCCCGAAAGACCTCTATAAAGGTTTTAAAAAAAAAAGTAAAATTTCGTACCATTTTTGATTATCTTCAAAACATCGATTTTCGAAAAAAAAATTTATATTCTACGTATATTTATTCATTATCACGATTTTTTGTTTACAATTAAAGTCTCTTAACATTATTTGCTACATTAAAATTAGTAAATTTGTACAGGAGAAACTGAATCGATAAAGAAATAGCAACATAACATTGAAATATATCGAAGTAATCACTGTTTTTAAACTTTCAAGCTTCAAAGAGTTTCTGTTAAGTGTTTTAAGAATCTGAAAACAATCATGAAGACACATTTTGATACGTGGAAAAATAACTTTTGTGAGCCGGAATGAAAAACTAAAAAAAAAATTTTTCGATCCACCCTATTTTAGAAGACCAATTTCATATGAAATCGGGCAGTCTGACCCTCTTGATGTGACGGAATTGTTTTGGGTTTGAAGATATTGTTTTTCAAGGCAAAATATGAAACATGTATTTTTTTTAACCAAAATCTTTACTTAACTAACATGGGACTACTTGAATATTCAGATGAGTTATGAAAAAATTAACGAAATTTTTCTTTAAAATGTTGCATCTTAGGAAAAAATTGACATACATTTTTCGAAAAAAGTAAAAATGAAAGTTTTCTGAATATGGCCAAATTTGATTTTTTTTTCTTAATTTTACCCCAAATTCATAGTAGTATGAGGGAGATATCCTATTAGTTCCGTCCTCACTGAATCAGTTTTTTTAAAGCATTTAAATTTTATGTCTGAAAGAAGCTAAAATCATATATATTTACAGAATGTACAGTTGCCAAATTCAAAAATATCAGTTCTTTCATATTTGAAATAACGAAATTGATGAAGTCAGTACTTTTGCTGTTCTTTTTTGATTATTTTTACTTATTGCCTTACTAGTTTTCCATTTCTGTTTTTTGTGCTCCGTAGCAAAAAAAACAGAAAAGGTAAAACTAATAAATGATGAAGTGAAATGATTCGAAACAGAACAGCAAAATCATAATTTCGTCAATTTTCTTATTTTAAGGTACTGACTAGCGTGACAGAATTTTCCGTAAAACTAACCGGGTCAAGTGTAGTGCTAGAGTGAAAGTTACAAAAAATGCCGCAACTTTAGCACTTAGTAAGCTAGAAAGGAGGTTGTTTTACGGCAAATTCCGTAACGGTAGACTGTTCGTATATAAAATCTGAAGGATTTGATATTTCTAAATTCTGTAACTGTACATGCTGTCAATTTACATGATTTTAACTTCTTTATAACATGAAACTATGAATGTTTGAAAACGAATTAAGTAGATACGAGTATTCTGGGGCGCTTCTAAATATTCACGTGTAGTACTTGTACATCAGGGTGATCCATTTTTCATAGTGAGAAAGATTTGTTGAAAATAGAATCGCACAATAGCCTATATGGTTCCTTTTATGATAAAAATAATATGTGGAAAAGAAAAATTTGATTGGAATAATATTTAGAGGTCACGCAACAACCTTAAAGAAATATTTTCCTTAAATTGAATTGAACAGTGGCCTACATTATTTCTTTCAACGTTAAATGTAGCTCAAAAATTATAGGCTTAATGTATGTGTATGCGTGATGTGAAATTGGGCATTGAAATATTCTCAGTGTTCTAATGTTTCTAGGAAGTAATGTCCAATCGTATTTGAGAAGTCGAAGTAATACAAAAAAATAATAATTAAACCTCATAAAATAACTGACTTCTTTCAAAATAATAGTTCTAATGTCTCTTATCACAGGGTAATGTAAAATAAAATGGCGAATGTAGCCAACGAAAATGAAGTCTCTGATGAACCTAAAGCTCATATTTGGTTAATAGAAGGAAGTGCATAGGAGTTGCCAGAAAATGTTTTATCAAAAACATCTCAGGTTTTAAAACTTTTCTTCCACCATCATACAGTGCACAAACGAACAATTTCGCAAAGTGCAAATATTGTCTCAGAAGCAGTAATCAATACATGAAATAAAGTTTCCATTCCAACAAAATTTGGACCTGCATTAGTTAAGAACATAAAATCTTAATTTCAAGACCATGAATCTCTACGTAAAAGCAAAGGTAGGAAATCATTTACTTTTGAGAAAAATAAGAAAGATTTTGTTGGGAGTATGCAAATGTTGTTTGATATAGCGCATAAAGATGCTGAAACATTAAAAAAATGTTGAAAAATGTAAAGCTTTTTTAAAAGATCAACGTGAAATGATTATGACGACAGAAAATGTATGTCAGGAAATTCAGAGCTACGAAGAGTGTTTTCAAAAGAGAAAATATGTGATAGAAGAAAGAAACCAACGAGAATGTGCAAGAAAGAATGAAGCAAGTACTTCGTATGATTGTATTCTTCTTCGACTGACACATGAATTGTAGAGAAGGAGTAAAATAACAATGAATTTACAGGAATTTCGTAATACTATAAAAAAGAAATAACTGAGTCAATGTCAACTGAATTTGAGTTACCAGGCACATGTAGTCCAGCGGAAAAACGAAGCATTTTACATAACACAATAAATTCTACAGATGTATCATCTACTTTGGACCGAATAGACTTATCTGAAAGAAAGTTTACTATGCTAGCTGCAGCTATATCTCGAGCGAATGATGAAAACGTAAACGAAGGAAAATTATCACGTTCAACAATACGTCGATATCGTTCAGCTCATCGTAAGAAAATTACAAACGACATTCAAAAAGAATTTTCAGAAGCCGAGAAACTTCCTCTACAAGTTCATTGGGATGGCAAGCAGATGAAAGACAGCGCAAATAAAGAAAACACTAAATTACGAGTTGGAAGACTTCCAATTGTTGTCATTGGTTACGAAACCGAAAAAATTCTAGGAATTCCAAAACTAACTTCTGGGACAGGTAAATGTATTGCAGATGCTGTTTTTAATCCTCTAATTATGTGGAAAATTATCAACGACATAACTGGAATGTGTTTTGATACTATCGCTTCTAACACGGGAGTAAGTAATGGTGCATGCTGTCTTATGGAAAAATTGATTGGCAGGAATTTGCTGTACTTTGCATGCCGTCATCACATCCACGAACTGATAGTAGGTGGTGTTTTCACATCATTATTTGGACCATCTAATGGTCCAAATATTCCTACTGTAATGAGATTTAAACATTTTTGGACAAAAATAAATAATGACAAATTCAGGCATTTAACCGATTCAGGATATTCTACAACGAAAATAAAAGTCTTATCTACCACGAGACGATTATAAAGAGATGATATAGCTTTGTCTGCTAGTGTTAGGTGATTCAATGGGAAAGAAGAAGTACTGCTTTAAAATTCCTGGTGCTTACCACTTACTCGATGGATGAAAAAAGTGATCTATTGCTTAAAAATGTATCTTTTTTGTGATCAATTTTCTCTGACTGCCAAAGAAATGAGAAATCTTACAGAATGTTGTACGTTTGCATCTCTTATCTATGTGAAAGCCCGGTTATCGTGTTCGAAAACAAGCGATGCCCCCGCTAACGATTTGCTCTTATTCCGACAGCTGAAGCAATATGCAAGTGTGAATAAAATCGTCTCCGACATAGCTATAATGAAATTTGAATACTTATAGTATCTTGGTCCAGAATTAGTCTCGTCAGCTTTGTTTTCTAATAAAGTAACTAATGAAATCAAACTGAAATTAGTGACAGACTTAAAACTTCTAGAAAAAAATTGGACTATACGAAGAATTAAACTTCAAAATTTTAAAGGATTAGAAAACAAAGCATTTCATGATCTTGTAGATTAGTCCTCTATCTCAGCTTTGCGATACCTTTGTCGTGATGACACTGATTACATTTTAAATTCGGACCCTCCAACCTTGAATGAGACTATTACGAAGACAGAAGCAGAAAAGCAAAATCAAATTCAAGTGGGGGAAGACAATAGAAAACGAATTACCAATAATTTATTATATTATATTATTACACATAATATAATATTATGTATATATATAAGATGTTTATATGAATAATAACTAAAAAAAATTTAAGTGTTTATCAACCTTGTGCGTAATATGGTAATTATGGAATTTTTATGAGTAAAAAGTAACTAAATACAAAACAAAATAACTGCTGTCTATTGAAATAATAATTGTTCAGCGTACGAATGACTGTATCATCCATTTTATAGGAATAAAATGTAAGCATATATTTAAAGACGATAATTTTGCTTGCGCGACTTCTAAATATTAATCGATTTTAATTTTATTTTTAGAAATATTTTTTTGGTTGAAAAGGGAACAATTTAGGCCGTTGTGCACATTGGAATTCGATAATAATTATTTTTTTGGACCATCCTAATATACACTGGAACCTCTATTGAAGTGCCCTCCATTTACGCCTTCCGAGAATTTCAGCCGGCTCGCACTCATCAATGAGGAGGTCCAAGGGGCCAAGAGAGGGGCGCGTGAGCTCAGCGGAATTACGCAGTTCCCCCTGGCTCTTGACATCGTAGAAATCCTTGGAAGAGCCTCATGGTCATAGCAAGCCATACCCGAGACCCTCTTTAAGTGTATTAATTTAAAAAAGGTTATAGAAATGGGAAACGTGACAAATAGAAAAGTTTAATAAAAGAAAGCAAATGAGTAACATTTTTAACTTTATTGGAACAATAATAAAGCGATATTGTGAAACCTGTGTATAGGCTGCGTAACCTCCACCGACGTATCGTATTTACAAGTTATTGCTTAACAATGGAAAAACAAGAATATTTACATACTTAATCTAATTGAAAAAATTCCTTTAGCGTATGCGCGTCGCGTCGTATCAAATAAGGAGGAATGAGGGGAGAGGATGAGATTGAGGGGCAGTAGGAGGAGGAGGAGTAGGAGGAGGGACACTGAGAGGAGGGGGGTAAGGTAAGAAAGGAGAAATTCGGGGAGGGGCTGAGA
>JAUMHM010053225.1:0-14902 GCA_032362435.1 Melikaiella ostensackeni
GTGTTATGGGTTCGGCAGAGGAGGTTTTTGGTTTTAGTTGGTATGCCTAGACCCGTCCTAGGAGACTCCAACACTACCTGTACGTCTTTAATAGATTTCGCCCTTTTTCCTCCTCCTAAAAAAAAAAACCTTGCTGTACAGCTAAACATTCTGCCATTGAGGTAATCGTGGCGTCAGTAAGAGTGCGACTGATATCGCCCGTGAGAGGTGCGTTTGCATTAGGTATATTTACGATAAGTTTGCTTAACACTTGAAAAGTAAACAAAAAACACAGAGCATGTTCAGTCAATCGATTATATATTTGCCATTGTTATCTATAACTAATTGCCATCCTTCTAACAACGTATGGATGCTTTGTTTGTAAGAAGACTTGAGCTTGAAAGCAAAATACTCATACACTACCTTTTTTAAGTCTTTTGTTGAACTGAATTTTTTTTCTGTGAGAAAACTTCCTAGGCCTCCAAACAAGTGGTAATCAGGCGGTGCTAGATTCGGAGAATACGGCAGATGATACAAGACTTCCCAGTTGAATTCCTGGATTTTTTTAGTGACTAGTTCTGCTGTAAGGGGTCTGGCGTTATGTCGGTGAAACAAAATTTTCTTCGTATATATCAAAACGGGACGCTTTTTCATCAGTTCTGAGTCTGGTCTTACAAGTTTTCCAGCGTAAACTACAGCAGTTACAGTTTGACTCTCAAACCACTTTTGCGCTGTTCTTATAATAATAATTTTTTTACCATAAACCATATCAATTTTTCTGCGAATTTAGTAGCAGTTTTAACACTTTTGAAGAAAAAGTACAGAACATGTCTTTTGTACTCGTCAGAATTTCCCATCACTAAAAATACTTCGAACCCTCTATTCTACACCAAAGTTGCATGTAGACTGAGAACTATTCAAATTTACGGATTATTGAGTCATAGATGAGTCACTCACTCTACGTTGAAAAATACGCACGAACTTATGGACTGACCTGATATTTAAGAAACTCGGGAATGGTTAAACTGAAAAAATTTTGAGCAAGCTGCTCTACCACGCGATACAGTTGCAACACTAAACATGTGGAGCAGTGCTCGCCCATCAGTTTCGTGTGGATTTTCTCTCAAGTTGTTCGAGCAGCTTTACCACGTGAGCCTGCTTTTCTCTCTTTGTGGGACAGCTGCTCTTTCACGTGGGATCGCTGTGCGCCCAACATAGAGTAGCAGCTGCACGAAACTTTTTGTGGCGCTACTCTACTATCGCTAGTGCGACAGCTAGCCCAAAAAAAATTCAGTGATAAACCTGATTGTTTCAAAAAGGACCTTCCAACAATTCCTATTATTTCTGGAGAAAATTCTGATGTAACTACGGTTGATTCAACAATCTCGTTTGAAATTGAAATTTGTGTAACTTTAATAGTTGATATTATGGACGATTTATAAATGCAAATTCTTGCATCATTCATTTCAATAAAAACGATAGTTTATGGATTCGAATTAAATTAGTGTTTAGGGATGGATCGAACGCAAAGTCACCAAATTTGGTTTTTAGGTAATTTAAGTGAATTAAAATCAATGTCTTGGAATTTAGTCTAGCTATTTAGCTAGAGAAATACTTAGAAATTAAGTTCTAACACCAATTTTTGATTAAATTTTGAAACTTTCAATATGATGGAAAGGTTCCGCTACTAAAATTCAGGCTTTCCAGGAATGAAAACTATGCTGAAAAGCACAATAAAATGAGAAAGGAGAACTTTGCTTCCAAGAATATTTTTCAAAGTTAATAAATCCAGCTTTGGGCTAATAATAATAAGAGGAGTGCCAAAAGTTGAAATTTTTTACTGAAAACTAAAAGTTTTCATAGAGAAAATCTCTTTGTAAAGCACAAGCTTCTAAGGATTCAAAGAATGAAAAGGATAGAAGCTCTATAGCAAGTTTTCAGAGTTGAATGTAATTAAAAACTGAGATTTGGAATGGAAAATCACAATAGCTAACTTTTGGATTACAAAGGTAATTTGATTTTTAAAAGAGAGGATGGAATTTTGAATATGATGAATTTTCACTCTGTGGGATTTTTATGAAGAGTGGTGTCGTATTACAATTTGAATTGTCGTTGTTTTCCTTAAGTTGTTAAATCTTGCTACAAAGAGTATATGCAAGGTTAATTCGAAGTATTTGGTAGATTTATTGACGACCGCCAGGCTTGCGAGCAGGCGAAGTATACCCAAGCCTAAAAAGCACTTCGAACTTCGCCTTGCCCCAAAGGTGACCGTTCAACGAATCTGAGAAGGACTTACACTCTGAAGTGCTTTTACAGAATTTCTATCTCATAAATCCACTGCTTGTGAGTTTAAAATTTCAATTTTTATTAAAAAGACTTGAAATTCACAACAAAAGTGATAATCCCCCCGCTGCCACCAAATCAGCTAACACGTTCCGAGCAAAGGCGAGAGTGGGTTGGGATTGGAGTAGTTTTGGAAGGTTATTTAGCCGATTACTTCAGGTTGGTAAGGCCTGACAATTCATTGTGGGATCGTCGTTACTACCAATTCTATGGGAATTTTGTCAGAATTAGGTTTTTAATGAAGAATGAGGGTTATAGTTATATATTAATTATTACGAAAATAAAATGGAGTACAATTGGTTAAAATATTACAATTATAGAAATTTACAATACCTTTCTATTTTAAGAGAGCAAGAGAAGATTGCGGTGTCAATTGTATCCCCGATGCGCTGTAGAACAGCGACGAAATACTACCGGGTGTTTTAAATGGAAATGAATTGCCCGATTTGACTCGGAAGCAAAATCGCTACTGAGATTTATTCACCGACATTAACGCCATGGACATTATTTGAAATATACCTGTACTCATACGACGACTGAAGGTTTCAGCAGAAGGGACTTTTGTTCACTTACTATTTTTCGTTAACTATCATACAATGATGTAAAAGTATCGCGACTTGTTCAGAGCGGTTCGTACTTCAAAGATTAAGTTGACAGCGTGCCCTCGTGAAAATAAAGACCGAAATAAGACTACAGTAAGCAGGTATATGGTAGACGTTGGTTTCAAAGCGGCCTCAAATAGTCACATTCTGGTCCCCAGAAGACCACGTTTTATTTGCCCCTCGTCCCACCTAGAGAGTCTGTAGATACAGAACTATGTGTCAGACAGAGAGAGTAGTATCTATTTCAATACCATAAAAGTAAGCCAGGTACAGGCTGAGAGGTGCATACCAGAAAAAGTTCAAACCCTGTCTGCAAGCGGTTTGAAATCGGTCTTTATTTTCACGAGGGACACCCGGAAAAAGGTCTTTGATAACAGACGACGGAGTAACTTTAGGAGCAGTGTCGTTAGAAATATGGTTCGCATGCTCGGGGAGACCAAAAAGAATCAAATTCTTTTTCTCAGCATTTCTCTGTACTATTTCTGGCATGCATTTCCGAATAACCGCTTCCTCATATACTGATTGCAGCTTAGAGTTTAAAGATTCGAGTTCATGAATCCTACCTTCTACAGTCACAACTTTCTTTGACAGGTCCTCAACTGCTTTCTCTGTAGTTTCAACTCTAACAATAACATTGCCAATCTTGAAGGAAAGGCTGTCAATTTTGGACGAGAGACCAGCTACAGATGTAGAAACTTCTTTCAATTGGGGTTGGAAACTAGTAAATGCATCGTTGATGATGCGTTCTACATCCCGGATAGTGATGGAATTTGTCTGGTCCATTGGGGAAGGTGAACGTTGACGTGGAGCACAGCACTTAGAATACGCTCCGTTTTTGAGAAGTCTGACCCGCGCAGCATAGCATGGATGGTAGGGGGTATTGCACTTTGAGCAAAAAACCGCGTCCACCACTTTGGAGCTGCATCCGCAACAGATCACTTCAGCATGCAGTGCTTTGTCCCCAGGAACCTTAGATTCCTTCAGCCCTTTAGGTGGCATGATAAGGAAAACTGACAACAAAAAAACACTTGCCACGTTGAGGTTAAGTCAGCTTCAGAAACTCATAAATTATGAAGCGAAACAGTAATCAAGGAGCAAGTTATAATTAAATTTCTGTAAAAACCTGAATCCCGCACTCCGTCTTAACTATTTGTGTTTGTAGATTGAAATCTATTCAGTCTTTAAACAAAGAATAACGAGGCCCACACGCGACCCGTCTTGACTAAATGGCGGCCATAATTTGCAGTTCATAAGCAGTTTTGCACTTCATATTTTGCCTTAAAATTGTTGTAATTTATTATAAGAATGGTATTAATGACGAAAAAATATCATAATTTGAAAATTCATACAAAACTTATAAAGATTTAAATAATTTTGTAACTTACTAAGTCTCACGTGTAGATCATTTGTCGTAGTAGAAAAGTTAATGTTGGGATGAGAACACTTCAGTAAAAGACGATTTTTCATGAAAAAGAATTTAAGCTTTTAATTGTTCAAACAAGTTTTGTTCAATCAATTTGTTTAAAAATATGTGATACGAAGAAATTAATAGTACCTTTCGATTCTAAGCGAAAAATTACTTGAATTCCACGTGTTAGACAATTTTTTTCTCAAACCTACTTGTTATGTAGTATAATTAAATGCGTCGGCAAATGCGTACGATGTAACTGTTTATTTATACTACATAACCAAAAGGTTTGAGGAACAGATTGTCTAACACATGGACTCTATGTAATTTTTTTCGTAGAATCGAATGATGCTATTAGTTTTTTCGTAACTCACATTTTTAAACAAACTGTTCGAACGAAAATTGTTTAAACAATCGGTAGTTCAGATTTTTTCATGAAAAATCGTCTTTTAATTAAATGTTTTCATACCAACATTAACTTTTGTACTACGTGAATTGGTCTGCCCATGGGACTTAATAAGTTACAAAATTGTTTATAACTTTATAAGTTGTTTATGAATTCTCAAATTATGACAATTTTTCGTTACTAATACCACGATTTTAGGGTCATCGCTAACGCTAGCAAGTCGTCCTCGTTTCAAGTAAATCTTGGCACTCTTGTCCAATCCAAAGTTCATACCAATTTCTCGCGTGTACCCCTCGACGACCTTTAGAACATCCTTGAGATGCTGTGTCCCAAAAGCATAGATCTTCAAGTCATCCATATAAAATATATGAGTGACCTTATGCTTGCGATTATTAGGTCCGCCGCAGAGGTACCAACGAAAATTGCGTAGTGCGAGAGATAGTGGCAAAATTGTGATGCAAAAGAGAAGAGGGCTCATGGTGTCACCCTGAAAGACACCCTTCTGAAAGGCGATGCTGTTAGTTGTCACACGACGTTTTCCGCGCGTGTTTCATGGTTACATTCATAAAACATTTGAATAATGTATTTTTAAATTAAATAGCTATTACAACTAGGAAAAACTTGAGTAGTTCATAATAGTATTATTAATTATTTAAGCAATTGATTTTTGAAATCTGAAGACATTCTGAAAAAATCGAAAAAAATTTTTTGAATTGGTCTGAAGATTTTCTGAGGAAAATTCTGGGAGAGCTGAAAACTTATTTCTTTGCCACCTGGCAGCACTGGTCAACTGGTTCAATTCCTAGGCGGGGAACTTCTAGTATGCAGAGGGGTTGAAGAAGCTAGTGCAACGCTACGAAAAGTGCTCAGAAGTGAACGGCGATTATGTGGATAAGTGAAGTAGGTTTGAAGGAAACTGAAACTGCCAATTAAAGATTTTTTCAACGTATATATTTTTTATGACCGAACGGCCTTTACTTTTCGAATATACCTCGTATGTTTATATGAAATCGTGCTTATGTAGGAGAGTGCAAATTGAACCGTTG
This sequence comes from Melikaiella ostensackeni, assembly GCA_032362435.1. Classification (NCBI taxonomy): domain Eukaryota; kingdom Metazoa; phylum Arthropoda; class Insecta; order Hymenoptera; family Cynipidae; genus Melikaiella; species Melikaiella ostensackeni. The sequence goes on from JAUMHM010053225.1 coordinate 5,785, forward strand.
AAGTATGCAATTTTAATCGTGAGTTTGTAAAATAAAAGAATTTAAGATTAGAAGCATTGAAAAATGAATAATTGAGAATTTCAAATTGAGTTATAAATTGTAAAATTTTAGCTGGAAACGATAAAAAATTTTAATAATTCATTTCTGGAACAAATAATTTTTTTCTGTAATTTTTCAATACCAAAGACGTAGTGCATACAGATCGCTTACCATACGATGCAATTTTCTGTTCCACTAGGTCCCAAATTTACCGCACATACACTTCACAGTCATTAATATTTTCTTGGCTGCGCGTACGCACATCTCATACTACCTTCAGAGAAGCTCTGTAGGGTTGCGATTCTTCGCTGTTAGTTATCGGGTCTGAAAAACGGTGTATAGTTTAATCCACAAAAACTGAGTGGAAAAGCTTTCGGAATATTGTAGTTACTTGCAATTGTTTCGCAAAAATATCAATATTAAAGTTAAATGTCAAATATTAATGACTGTGAAGTGTATGCGCGGTGAATTTGGGACCTAGTGGAACAGAGAATTGCATCGTATGGTAAGCGATCCGTATGCACTACGTTTTTGGTACTGAAAAATTACAGGAAAAAATTATTTGTTCCAGAAATGAAATATTAAAATTTTTCATCGTTTCCAGCTAAAATTTTACAATTTAGAAAGCAATTTGAAATTCTTAATTACTCATTTTTCACTACTTCTAATCTTAAATTCTTTGATTTTACAAGCTCACGATTTTGCACACCTTACCGGTTCAAGTTGCACTATTCCACACCATCACGATTTCATATGAAAATAGTGTTAACATTTGTTCGTATAAAATTTGAAATGGTTAATTTTTTAACTTTTTGTAAGAAAATTTTTCATTTCTGATGCTCATCTGTTACTGTTATACTTAGGTACATTTCGATATAGAAATTTTGGTCATCAGGTTAATCACCCTCATCAGGCACTGCTACAGCTTTTTAAAATTAATGTCTTAAAGTTTAAACAATTCAATGTTGACTGTTTTCGTATCAAAAATGTTCAATTAAAAAGAACTGTTCGACTGCACAAAACTGTTTAATAGGGCGGAGTGAAAATGATGAAATTAATCGAATCGTTTGAGCTGAGGGAAAAACATTTGTGGATTGGCTTTCGAAAGAAGCAAACAAAATTTTTTTAATCATATTATATTTTCTGTTTGGTTTATGGATTTGAAAATCCAAATTTTTGAAGAGTCATGAAAATTTCCTATTGGTTAATTTATGGCAAATTTTTTTTTATGTACAGTTTCTCTTAGTGAACGGTAATAAGAAATTACAAATTCAAAAATAAAATTTGAATTTTGTGAAAAATATGGTCAAATTTACGATTTTTGAACCACGAACAAAAATTTTTTCCATTAAAGCAGAATCACAGCAATTTTCTTCGATTGAAGCACAAATTTTTTCCCTCAACACAAACGATTCGATTAATTTGATCATTTTCACTCTGCTCTACTGTTTAATAATGAAGTTTAAAAAGTGAGATTGTCCATTTTTGAATTGTATGCATTTCAAATTGATATTGTTCATATTGGACCAGTTTAAATTTAAATCCTGTGCTAAAAGTATCAATAAAAATTTATTTATTTTTACCTTTGAATGGATCAGATTAAAAATTGGTAAATTGTGGAAGCTACAATTTGAAGTTGTTGCATTTCATAAGTATTATATTTGAAATAATTTTTTCATTTCAAAAGTTTAATTTCAAATTGTTTAATTTTTTAAGGTTCAATATTGTTTTTTCGACGTTTTTATTTTTAATGGAAAACTCTTCAATTTTAAGAGGTTTAGGCTTCTTGAATTAGCACAATTTTAAATATAATCATTTGTACGATTGCAAAAATTTAGTGCTTTCATGAAGTAACAGTTTAAAATTCGATCTTTTGTTTTTAATGTTGTACTTTGAAAATTTTGAATTTCACACGCATTTTCAGAGTCCACTCATTGATACATTTTTAATTAGAAGACTTAATTCAATTTACTACCTTTTGTTCATATAATTGTTTATTGTTAATAAATAGTTTTTAATTATTATTTATAGTTCTCAAATTCTGATTGCCATACATTTAAGACTGTTAAATTTTGTAGATTTTCAATTTTTAAAATTTGCAATTGTACAATTGCAACATTAAATATTCGAATTAAAAAATGATGAAATTTGGAACTTTTCAGTTTCAAATCGTTAATTTTATAGCTTCACTCTGAGAATTAATTTTTCTATCTTATTTTATTTAGAAGGAAAGCAAGCCAACAGCTCCTGCAAACCAAAAAAAAAATTTTTAATTGAGAATTTTTAAGGCATCCATTTTTGAAGTATACAATTATATAAATTATAAAGTATAAACATGGAAAGACATGGAAGAAAAAGTGCGTTCGTCTTGCGGTTGCAAATGTGGGCGATCATTAATTCCGTCATAGATACCTGCCACCCCTTCCCCTTCCAGTGCGCAATGACGCTACCCCTCACTCGACTCGAAGCAGCACCTCGAGCAGCTCCGCCTTCAATGTTCACCCCCCTACGGAGGTAATGCCCTCGATAATACCTTTGTCACCTAGCTTACCTATTCCCTGGCCTATTTCTATCTCAAAAATACTAATATGTCAAATGAAATCTGTGCCATTTCGGCGAGTTTGAAAATATAGTCGTAGAAATAATGTAGGGTCACATACCTTCCTCTCTCCAACATCTTGTGGGGGCAGGAACGCACCCACGTGACTGGTCACAGAAATAATCGACTCATGCAATAAATTCGTCAAATTTGTATTAAATTTTGAAATAAGTCATCTCAAATTTTTCCATAAAAAGTTGATAGTTTGACTCAGTCCAGTCTCAGTCCACAACACGTTCAGTTTGGAGAAGGCCGCAAGACCAGATGTGGTCGCAAAAATTCTAAACCCTGATGAAAAGTTTTACCTAGGTCTCTAAAAACTTTTAAAAGACTAAAAGACTTTTAAAGAGTAAATCCCTTATAAGATTTACAACTAAGCCTTGAGTTTAAATGATAATTTTATGATTTTCAGCGAGAATAATGCTATTAATTTAATCCTGGAACGAAATTTTAAGTTCTTCTGAATTTGGCATTGAAAATTTTGTGACGGTGTGCTAAAATTTTACTTGTACTTTGGATTAACAATATATTCATTTTAGGAACTTGAAGTAAAACAATTCAAATGATTAGGATCGCTGCGGAATTCAAATTTCAATTCAATTTTGCGTTATTTAATTTTGAAAGTACTCTATTTTTCATGATTGTATTTAAAATTGTTTAAATCTCGATATTCCGAAATCAAATAATGGTTCAAGTTTTTTTAGTGGTTCGACTTAAAAAATTGTTGAATTTCGATCTCGATTTTAAAGATGGTTCAGTTTTTGTTTGTTGATAGATGAATAACTTTCTTATAGTACACTCAAACCCCGGTTTAGAGACCGTGACGGGGGTACCCTCAATGGTCTCGGTTTCTAAAACGGGGTTCTCCAAACCATAAACAATCAGTGACGTGTGAACCATTTCCTAATATTACGCAATCTCCGAACGTTAGTTCGAACGTGTGTACACGCGCACTGTGCCTTTATCTATACGCTGCTGGCATTTCACGCTTGGTTGAACACCGTCTCTCGCCCCGCGCCCTGGAAAAACTGGCTGGACCAGCAGTCCTAGGGGTCTTTAAACCTGAGGTTTCTAAACCGAGATTTGAGTGTAATAACATAGCATTATTATAAGCACGCTGAGCAACGTTACGTTGCCGATTAATACTACAATTTTAAGCCTATCAAATAAAATTTTATGTGAAGATTAAATTTCTCAAAGCTCTGTATGGTTTGAGGCATACATTCTCATGACGATACTCGCGCTTCGCGCTCGATTTATGACATATATTTTGTAAGTTCACTGCATATGTTGCGTAGACCGTGAACTTGCAATAAATCTAGATTCTATAATTCTATATGAAAAGTGTATTAAAATTTTATCATATCCTTTAAGAAAATCGTTATTGAAAGTTAATTATGAATATTATACCTAGATCCGGGACTATGTGTTTGGAAAATTTTTTAGACCTTTTAAAAAGCTACAATTCATCCCTTGAACTTTTTTCCATACCTCGCATTCTTTATTTAAAAATTGGAATTTTCGATTTCGTTCGAATTTTTATTGGACGAATCCAACAGGACGAGCCCTATCAAAGAATGGTTAAACTGTTAAAGGCAATGTTTTGGGTCGTTTAAAAAGCTACAATTCCCCTTTTACATTTTTTCACGTATTTCGCGTCATTTGACTCCAAATTGAGATTATTTTTTTTTGCATAGCATTTTCAATGGATAAAACCAGAACCGTTGGTTAAGGAAGGCTGGTTAGGAGCCAGCCATAAATTACGTAACACAATTTTTGCCGCATTTTTACCCCTCCCCCATGTAACAAGTCGTCAAAAATGTCTCATTAATGAAAATTTAGTTACTTACTACCCAAGAGACCTGGATTACCAAATAATTAGAAGTTACTAAAATGAAAAGGAAGACAATAAAAAGAATATGGAACATGCAACAAAAGAACTATACTCTCCTGGAAAATTAAAGCGCATAAAAATATCGAAAAAAATTGTATTTCTTTAATGACTAGTACATATCTGCAATTATTTAATAGTTTTCATGTTTCTGAAGTTAACTATGAAGAACAAATTCTGCACATTGATTTCTTTATGCATTTTTATAGATTTGTCGACATACTGAACGTCAACTAAAATAAACTCAACATTTTGAGTAACAATTGCGATCACAATGAACGGTAATTAAGTGTTATGGAACAAGGTAATTCAATTTTCTCAAATCTTTCATCAAATCACTTAATTAGATGGTAGATCAACAAATCTAAGGTACATAGATACTCAAAATATGTTGAATAATTTTGATAGTGACAGTGGTAATTTAAAAAATCGTGGAAATACATTGTTTTCATGGATATTTGTCTACAGAATGATGGAAAAAATCAAAATATGTACTAATCTAATTATACACATATTGAAGTCTTTATAACGTTATTACAATCTTTTATTGTAATTACTAAAGTTTTACGTTTTACTACAATTTTTGATATATGTATTTTGATATGTCAAAAATATTAAGTAACAGTATTAATTTATTACCTCCCCTCCACCCATGTACCAGATCATAACATTTTCCCGGATACCCTCCCCCCCCGGCCCAAAAAAGCTGTTATGTAATTTATGGATGATCCCATAACGAACTCGTTCTTCCTCTTTGCGGCTTCAGAATTCAAAGTACCTCAAAACCTGGAAATTCGATGAAACAATGAGGTGTGAAATTTCGGACAAATCTAATATTTTCTCTCTCATAAATGATGATAATGTAAAAAAAATCAGTTTGAAGATCTGGTTATTCCAGAGACCAGGAGTAATATAACAGGTTTTGCTCATTTGAAGTTTAAAACCCCCAACCAATTTTGTTTGAACCGAACAAAAACAAATCCTAGGATTTTTTCTCATCTGTTCAAGTGAAATAAAGTTTTATTACGGGGCGAAATGAAATACGTATAAATACTGAGTTGACGGTACCTGCTTTTCTAGTGCTCATAAATTAAAGGATTATAGAAACAACTGGTTAATATTTTCGAGCGAAACTGAATTGTTTATATGGTAAGTACCACATGTCCATAAAGCAGAAACTGGACCGGTTTTCAAAAAAGAACACCCAAGTTACTCGTGATCAGGGGCCTTTTTTGACCTCTTAAAGATAGTTTATGTGTAGTATTATACCATATGTTTAATAATAATATTACTTGAATTCATTTAACATTATGCATTTTTTTATGCGTATAAAAGAACCAATCTTGGACCGCAGTTATAATTAGTTAAGAATGTATATTGTATATAAGTTATTCACTTATTGTTAGTCATGGTTTAATGGCGAGAATGTATATTCGGTCGTATCAAGCATTGCGATACCTTAGAACTGACATGTGTTATATCATATAACCACGCCATAGTACAGTTAGTACTAGGAATTGTACTTGTTAATATCGTAAATGCACCATTTGAACGGCAGAAAATGAAGAGAAGATTTTATAAGGCTTACGCCGCGCCGACTTATCTTTAAAACCATTATTAACAACAATAAACAGTAGGAGCTGATAACGCTTTCTAGTCTCGTCAAATTAGAATGAAATCAGTGTAAAGTTAGGAAAAAAATATTGATCTGCATTTTTTTCTTTTAAGTGAAAGGGGGATATGGGTAGAGTCTAAAGCTGAAAAGTCGGGACTGTACTAATATTGTATGAGATACAGCCGTTTGAAAAAAAATATTTATTTTCCATTCGTGGCCTACTTTATGAAACTTCCGGTTGTAAAAATGTGCATATTGAATGTTAAGGACGTAAATACCTTCAATTTGAATGCTCATAGAAGTTTTTATGATCAATCCTACAAAAGTTATAGATGACCAAAGTCGCCCTTGCGCCTAAGTGTGGACCGACTTCCGGGCACCTTGCCGCCTGGCGCCCGACCGCGCTGTGGGATTCGATCGGGAAAACGGCAGGAAGGTTCGGCGACCTTTCTGATAAGACAATTGTGTTTTAAAACAGCATAACATTGATTAATTTAATGCACGTATATAATGAACCACAGTATAAAAGAATAAAAATGATGTTAGCTTTTTATAGTTTATATATAATTTGATCGCTTTCACGGAACATTATTATTAAAAATCATTTATTCAATATGATTATTGGAAGTAAACCGATAATTGACGAAAACAATTCGACTACTTGAATAATTAATTAAATTAACGAATTGAAAATATGTTTATTACTTAATCGGTAAATGACACAATTAAGTCATTGATTAAATGTGGAGCATAATAAATTTTAGCATAAAATAACAAAAGTATGAAAAATTCTGAAGTTGCAATCAAGCTCACGTTATTGTGAGCAGTCGTACATATAGACCATTGATCGACACGCCATTGACCAAGTCAGGGTACCCTGACCAGACTGACCAACGACCTACTTTCTGGTCAAGTACCTGCGAGCTTGGCCAGACCAACCCTTCCGTCAGAGGTCTTTTGTTGGAAAGCAGAAAAAATTGACGAAATTTAAAAATTGTTAATTTTGCAGTTAGCGATTTGAAAGTGATATTTTTGGAATTTGCGAATTTTGCTGATTCCAACGACATATAATTTGTCTATGAAGATTGAAAATTGGAGAAGTTATAAATATTGAAATGAGTATTGAGCTGAAGTTTTTTGAATTAAGCTCCTTCAAATTTTTAACTTTCATAGACCAACAATATGTCATTGGATTCGGAAAAATTCGTAGAGTCCAGATATATTATTTTTAAATCGCTATTTGCGAAATTATAATTTTTAAAATTTTTCTACTCATACCTGCTTATGGAAAAATACTCCGAGCTCACCCAAACTAAGGTCCGTGAATAGACCGAAAAGTAGTAGAAAAAATTAAGCCGGGTCAAATCTGGACATATCTGAAAAGTGAGCAAAAATTTTGCCGATCACTGATATAGACGAGCATCAGGCTGTACCAGGAACGAGGCCCGCGCTAACGTGGAAATTGGCGCGGTCGACTTTGGGCATCCATAACTTTCGAAGAATAAATCATAAAAACTTCGTTGAGCATTCAAGTTGAAGGTAATTACGTCCTTAACATTTGATATGCACATTTTTACAACCGGAAGTTTCATAAAGTAGGTCAAAAGTGAAAAATAAAAAACTTTTTTTTCAAACGGCTGTAACTTTTACAATATTAGTCCTAGATGTAGTACCAAAAATTTGAATAGAGGGCGCTGCATGCAGACGATTGTAGGCGTCGGACCCCGAAGCCTCAGTCTTTGTCCAACGTTTTTTGAGTTGACACGTTTTTCCCAATAAATAATAGTATACTGCGAATCCGTTGTGTTGTTTCATAATATCCTGACTCCTTCAATTTTCAGAAGTGGGATACACGATCGGCTTTTCGTTCATCCCAAAGCGATTCGTGCGAGCTCTTGAAACAACGCGTGTGAATTTTCCCTCGTGAAAATTACGGCAAGTGAAAAGGAGGCGGCCGCGAGCTTAGTGCGAATCGCGAAGATACGTATTGGACTCGGTTGGTGAATACTCGAATCGAATCCATAAGGACTGTGTGTCTAGGCTCTGTGCATCTGGATTGCAGTGAATTGTTTATCTGATTTTCCGATTTTCTGCTGTGTGCAGATATCGGTTAGCTTCGCCGTGTGAGGGGAAAACGCGTAATGGCGTTAAATGAGAACGAGACTGTGTGCCTCTAGTTCGACTTTTCGTGGTGTGTTAATTGTGGGCTGTGTGCCGAAGTGACCGTGTGTCTTGAATTCGACTGTGTGTCGTAGTTTACAGTGCCGTTTGCCCAAAAGACTTTCCTTCTAGAATTCGACTGTGTTCTCCGAATTCTGATGTGGCTGGGCGCCTAAGAGTTTTCGGTGATAAAGCCGCCAATTTGAAGTGCAGTGTCTCTCCCTTCCACGAATGCAGCGCCACTGGTAGTGTGTTTTCGAATTTAATTTAAAGTGTTAAAAACTGAGTTACCATTCGTGAGAAGTTACCAAACGGTGAATCGAAGTGGTTATTGTGAGAGTGAAGGTTCGTAACGAGGTTGTTGACCGATCAGCTGATCATGATCACACATAATGAAGGAACCTTATGATTTCACCTTAGTGCAGCTAAGAGAGATCCTCAAAGCAAGAGGTATTCCGGCAATAGGAAATAAACCTGATTTGATTGCAAGGTTGGAGGAAGCTTTTCCTGATGGCACTTGGATGGAAGAAAATATGAATCATGACCCTGGTCCTGATCATATCGAAGTGGTGTCCCAAAATCTACTCCCGGGTGAAAGCAGTACTGGAGTCGGAGCCATTGCTAATTCAGCTGACCGACGACTTCAGGAGCAAGCAACAGAAGTTGACATGATGAGACGAGAGACTCATCGAGAATCGCCGTCTCGAGAAAGCTCTGCGAGTTCTCGCCCAAATTTCAACATCAAGGGCATCAGTGATCTCCTAAGCGAGTTTAATGGAATTGATCAAAATTTCTCTGAATGGGAAAAACAAGT
>JAUMHM010053244.1:0-14901 GCA_032362435.1 Melikaiella ostensackeni
GCCGCCCTACAGCCCAGATGTGGCCCCCCCGGACTTTTTTTTGTTTCCTCGCCTGAAAAGGCCGATGAAAGGCAAGCCTTTTGAGACGACAGAGGGGATCCAAGCAGCATGCACCGCGGCTCTCAGGGCTATTCCGGAGAATTCCTTCCGTGACGCCTTCAATGCTTGGAAATCGCGCTGGCAGCGCTGCATCGACACAGAAGGAGCCTATTTTGAAAGTTCTTGTAGAATTGTAACGATTGGCTCAATGAATTTTTTTAAATCGACTCAGTCCTATTACTTTCAGGACAAACCCTGTATAGTGATATAGATAAAGAGGAGAACCACGGTGGATAAGTCTTAAAATGTTTTTTACTAATGATAATAATTCATAGGTACAGTAGATTTTGTGGTCAATTAATTTAAGTTCCCCCCCTATCCATGGCCAAATGTCTTATATAATATTAATCTGAAACTAATAAAAACTGAAAATGTATAGTATAATGGATTTTAGCTCAATTATATTATAAGCGGGTAAAGACAGGGCTAGCTCACATTGCCTTGCTGACGAGTCCAGTGAGTCACTCTAGGACGAAATGTGTTGAGTTTCGTATTATTTGAAAAGCTATTGATGCTTATAATAATACAAAATTCTAGACCCTAGTAAGAATAATAAAATCATTTTTACAATTTTTATGCTTTGGGTCAATCAAAAAAGATATCTCTCGAAAATAAAAAAAAAAACATGTCTTTCAACGGTCTAAATTATAAATTATGCTGGGCCGGTCACGTATACCTTCTGACCAAAATAGCTCGTACCTCTGATCGAACATGGCAAAACACCGTCTGGGCAGTGGTTGATGCCGTTATTGTCAGCCACCAGTCTATCTCTAGCGTCCACGCTCAGGCTATTTTAGTGGCCGTATGACGTTGAAAATCACCGGCAGTTGGACCATTGACGCCGATATGGTCAGATACCGGTCTGTCTCCAGTATCCGCTCTGTGTACTTCAATCGGCGGGTGACGCTGGAAACCATTAGTATAGTTGGTCCCAGTGCTCCTAACGATGGCTCCGAGCACTGCTACGCATGCGCCAATTGGAGTTATTGGTGAAGAATAGAGAACTACAAAAATATAAATTTATTCTTTTCTCTCTACCAATGACGAGCTCTGCTTGGTGCATGCGCAATAGCGCTCAGAGCCATTGTTAGGAGTATTAGCTGGTCCACCGGAAGAGGTCTTTCAAACGACCCGTTAAATTGAGTTCTCTTAAGACAGCCACAGGATTTAAGGATGGACCTAAAAGTGCTTCCGCACCCTTATGCTGAAGGTGTGGAAGGGCGAACAGAGTTACTTCGTGTCGTCCTGGGAGGCGTTAGGTCCCTAAAGAAGTTTGACTACCTTTCCAGTGGCGAGGGTCTCCTCATTCCAATAAGGAAAAGCCACTTCTTTGTTTTAGGAATTGGGAGCACCTGCAGGTCCGTTTCCCGAATCCTGTGGCTGATCCTAGAATTTCTCGATTTCACGGATCGTTTGGTGGATTACTACCCGGACCTGGGTTTGACCCGTTGGAGGTAGCGTGCTTCTTTCGGTTGCTAGCCGTCGTGATGTGGACTCGACTTAGGGTACCTCTTTATTGCGATGCAATTCGTGATAAAAAGTTATTGTTTTTTCGTATCGAGTACATACCTTCATTATTAGTAGGTTCATGGCCAGTTAAATACATGGGCATAATCTTAATAATAACGTAGACATGAACTCGATGCCTAAGTCGAGCAGCGTAACTAAGGTTTTCAGCCTCGCAGTGTCGCACAAGCACTGATACTGCGTGCGGAACAATGATATACATAGATGGTTTAATTTAATTTAATGGTAAAAGCTTCTGAGGAGTTGAACGCCGTCGAGTTAGTACCAGCCAAAAAGAAGCTTGGAAATCTTTGAAATTTACTGACTAGAAAGTAGCGCAGGCACTAAATTTCCCAACTAAAACATGGCGCTGACTGCTCTTCTCTCTCAATACCATTGAGAAATAAGAAAGGGGGATAAATTCTTCAAATAGTCACAAGCCGTCCCATAATGTTGTGCATCCAGTGTATTATCTTTGTATTATCAATGGTTCGCACGCTGCAGATGGACCGATGTTTGACTCTAACTACGTCAATTCCGCTATAGCATCGTATCTCCATTTACTAATACATAGAGATACGAGACTCTAGTGAAGTAGATTATATACGATACATTCTGTATTCGGAAATATTTGTTAAGACAGTTTTCTTCGTGACAGTCGATGCGTAACTGAAATGATCAGCCGAGCACTCGAGAACACGCCTTCAGGTGGCTATCTTATTTATTTTCACTAAAAGATATCGGTATTACAAAATCGGGATACAGGATTGAGAATAACTAGCTATTTAAAATACTTCTTTCCCTGAAAAAGTGAGGCGAAAGGGTAAGAAAAAAGAAACATCGTTGGGAGACGATGATATTCTGAAGAAAAGAATATAATCGGCGGGCGATTATAATAGTTTTGCTAATTTTAGAAACTATTTATTATGTTGACCCAATTATTTAGTTGAATATACATAATTTTTTAGAAGAGAATTATATTAGAATCAAACAAAAGATTTGGTTGATTCGCCCAAAATATTTTTTTGAGTAGTATTCTGTGCTTCAAGTGCGGAAAGCAGGTGAGAAATTATACAGTCATGGAAAGGCGATATTGAATGATGATGTAGGAATAAAAAACTCGACTCTTATCGGGAAACTATCTTTAAGTCTCTCGAATATATTCCGAAGAAATTCGTTTTCCTATAACGCACAGTAGTGTGAAAGATGTATTTTTTTGTCGAAATTGATTGAATACAATGTTTTCTAAGAAACGCCGTACCTGACGCAGAAAAAGCTACATAAATCGTTTTTTTCAATTTTCAACAAAAATTACAAAATTGTCTCGAGATATTATTTGGCTTGATTGAATCATGAAAGAACGTTTGAAAAAATAGGTAATCACCAGCCAGGAAACTCTTGTGAAAGGGGAGAACTGTCTTCTTTAACAAAATATAGTGATATATGAGAACCTATACGTTTTGCGCATTGGATTAAAAAAACAACATAGTACTTTTAAGTCCTCTTAGAGCTCTATGAAACCACGAATGGGGCATACTGAAAGAACCAAGCACTTCTAAGAAAGCCCTTATGAAAGGGGCGGCGTGCCCCCGAAAAAGACGAACCTAAGGAACAAAATAATGTAAAAGTTCAACATTTTTTTTAAAATTCAAAATACAATTTTAGGATGAAGTTAGCTACAAAGTATCCTCACATACAGAGACTTGCAGTAATAGATCTCATCGCTAAGGTCAAGAACATCAGAAATAATTGACTTATCTCAGAAATCCGAGCAATGGAGACTAAACGACAGGTTGAGCCAGCGGGGAAAATCGTCAATAATGAACAGGCGCCAGGTTTCCTGAACCTGTGGGAAATATGACGCACTTTCATTTTACTTTATTATTGCGGATTGAGAGAAACGTTCTGAAATTTGAGCAAAATTAGGTATATTTTGTTAATGTGCAGCTGCTTTTCAGAATTCGGAACTTATATTCTAGCATTCTAAACATCTGATCTATCACAATGAAACTAACTTACAAACCAGTAAAAGAACATCGTACAGTGATTTTACAGTACTGAAAAATTATCACGATAAGAGTTTTTTAATACTGGTAATCACATTTTATTAGATTGAGTGAATACTTTTTTTTCTTTTCAATCCAATCGGAGATCATCCAAACTTTAAATTTCTGCGTCAAATTAACTACCGATTCTAGTCTCGAATGCGCCACATTAGTCGCAAGAGAATGAAGACTTTTGTACGTAAAAATCAATTAATGTCACTTAGAATATGAAACTCTGCAGTGTGCAAAGTACTCTGAACAACATATTTTACAAAAAGTTTCATAAGTTCAGATAATCTAAGGTCAAAATTGGTGAAGATCAATAGGTCTATATGTCCGAGACTAATCTTCGAGACTTGTGACGTCATTTTGAACCACGTTTGATCAAATCGATCTGGTACTCTAACCTCAAATTTTAGACATTTCATTTTATTTCGTGTACTGAAAGGTCGTCAACCGACGAGAAGATGAGAAATAAAATGCAAAATACGCGATACATATTCCAAGAATTTGTACACCCCTCCCATCCCTGCGTGATATACTTTTCATTGTTCTTAACATGGAGTGTTTACTATTGGAGACCCGTCATCATAATTTAAAACCATCGTGGGCGAGCAACAACCAGAAATCTCGACCGACAAATCCTTACTTTCGGAGGTCTTACCAACACACTCATCAGACATCTTGAAGAAATCGCCACAGCCAGACATCAAACAGACAGAGATCTTCAATTCGATCGAGCAGAAAGTAGGGGTACGTATATCTGGTAGGTTAAAAAATTGTTTGGAAGCCTGGAAACTGATTACTACAGACAAATTGGTTCTCCAGTGCGTAAAGGGCCGAAATCAATATTGTATTGGGAATAGGAGCAGTAGATCCCTGCTTTTCAGAGAAGGAAAAATTTCTATCATCCTTTTTTCTTGTAAATAAGCCAAATGGGTCGAAAAGATTCATTTTCAATTCAAAAAAGTTAAATGAGTTCATAGACGTACCTCATTTTGAGATCGAGGACCTTCGAACAGCTTTTAGGCTACTCACAAGGGACTGCTTTATGAGTCACATAGACTTGAAGAATGCCTATTTCCTGGTATCGGTTGATGAAAGGTATAGGGAATATTTGAGATTTTGCTTTAAAGGAGTTCTTTACGAATTTAAGTGCCTACCATTCGGCCTAAATATCAGTCCCTACGTTTGGGGTGCTTTTTGCAACGGCGAATCAGCCCATGGGTTTTGAAACGCAGAAGAACAGAATTTACATATAAATTCTCTCGAAATTCTGGCTGCTTGTTGAGCTCTAAAAACTTTTGCATCACAATCTTTCGATTGTGAGATCCTGTTACGCATTGATAATACGACGGCGATTGCGTATATTAACGAAACGGGCGAAATAAAAACGCGTTCAAAGTTTTTGTACTAGTTTTTTCAGTGGAAAAATTCATTCAAGCTTCTTACCCTTGATCTGCCATTCCTGCATCGTAAAAGAAACTTGACTTCATGCAAATTTTCTTTAGGATTCGGTCTCATCGCTCGTCTTTCGACTCGCCTCGAATGATTTACTTTTTTTATTTATTGATTTATCGCAGGTAGGCGTTTCGGAGCATTTCGGAGCGCTTGAGTAATAGCTGGAAATTTGAATGAACACGACTTCGGGCGGGTATGAGACTTTTTATCCCTCATTCTAGAGGTTCTTAAGGGTATTTTAAGGCAATAAAGAACAAAATGATTTTTTCAAATTTTCACAGTGGTCTAACCCCTTAAGAAAAATAGCAACAGACGAGGCCTATGTTATATTAGTTGTTTCCCAGTGGACCTCGCAGCCTTGTTTTCCAGGCTTCCAGTCGATGGTTATAGGCACACCATTAATTTCCGCACCTAAATCAACACTTCTTTTGTATCCTTGCAGGACCCAGCAACATACCTTGGCAACTTCGATTACTCCGGTTGCAGGTCTGCTATCAGGAAAAGTTTTGCAGAAAAAAATCTTCAAGAGTCAGCTTGAAATATTTTACTAGCATCACTGGCGGAGTTTACCATCAAACAATATAACAGCGCCTTGAATGATTGGTGGGCATTTTGTTTGTGTATGTTTAATAATATTAGGATGTACTAGAATGTACTAGAAACGAACATCCAAAAGGTTCACAAATCGAATATAGATATCGAAACTACCCACTTTTTCAGCTCATTTGAGACGAATATGCAAAAAGTGTACAAGAAAAAAAAAAGACGGTTGAGGAGCAAGAGGCAGCCAAACCAACCCCTCACTATTTTTTTCTCCGTCTTTTTTATACTACTGAGGTCCAAAATGTTTCGCAGTCAATTTAAACTTCTTCATCGGGGGTACTTTATAGAAAAAACACCAAGTACAAATAATGGAAACATTATCTGATCAGAACACCGTTATTAGCTAGAAATAAAATAGAGATCATTGATGAAAATGATTATTTTGGTACATATTTCATTCGATGGTACTTTTTTTAAACAATAATTTCAAACTCCGGTAGCTTCAGTCTTGTTCGCAATTCTTGCTGAAATTGTGATGGAAGATTTGGGAAATGAAGTTTTTGATTAAACTGATTTTGAGTTGGACTTTTCAGCAAGATATGTTGATGACTCTGCACTTTCCTCAATTGCACAAAATGCGGATACCCTACAGAATGTTTTCAATAGTACACATCCAAGATTACAGTTCACTGTTGAAATTGAAACGGATGGTATATTGAATTTTCTTGATTTGATTTTAATAAAAACTGAAAAAAATTATATTATCACTGATTGGCGCAGAAAAACAATTTGTTCGGGAACGACACTCAATTTTGATTCTTATCATTACTTTGAAAACGAAATAGGAGTTATGAAGAATTTGATTGATGGAGTTCTCAAATTATCTCATCCAAAATTCCATGAAAAGAATATTGTATTATGCAAACATTGTGACGAGGTGTTCTTCACCTGTCACCTGATAACCCTTGCTGGCACCGGGGCTTTCCTTAAAGGACGGAATCGTTTAAAAGATTGTAAAAGGAAAAATCTGATGCACGAGCAAGGGTCCAACTTCACGGAGGGCACTTTCTAACTATTTCAAAAAGCTTACTGTTTACTTCCCAAAAAAATATTTTGTTAACATTTACTCGAGAGTTCACCGCCAACACCGGAGAGATCACACGTTTTTCGGTTCAGAAGAACCTCCATGTTCAAACCATATGCTAGAGAGAGAGAACCAAGTTCGTCTGCCACTGTCCTTCCTACGTGTCCCACACGGTCGGCCATCTCGAAATGCGGAAAGATACACCAATCACGGAGCAGCAATGGGAATGTGAGTCCACCATTGAGCAAATCGCCATACTCCTTGAAGCCCGGTACCGAAAGCCTCGGCATCGGCACATGGCGACTGTACCAGAAATTATTGAAAAGGAATAGGAAGCTTTTTCTCATCCACTTAAGGGGATTCGTTCCATAGAAGGGGATGAGAAATGAAACCCGTACCTGTCCCCATGCTTCCGTGATAAACCTACTGCTTTCCCAATCTTCCGCCAGAATTATGTGACGTAGTTCCCTCATCAAGAATGCGGACGTGGAATTCGATTGGCTACCGAAACCGACGACACTCTGGGAGGCACGCGGGTTGGTCCATACTGGCGGGCGTGTGAGGGAACCAAAAAACTTTCCGTCGCGTGGCTTGACATTCTTCTTCGTATTCTGAGATAAAAGAGACCAACGATTATATACATTGCACATATTTTTGAGGAATTTTGAGGGATTCTACTAAGAAATTTCAAATAAGATATGGATTTCTCGAAGGCGACGTACGTCCCTCCTGAAGAGGTATGTCTCCTTCAATTTCGGCAAATCACTCCGGCGTGTAGGACCATGTATTTGATCGTTGAGCTGGATGAAAAAGCCGGGTTTGCCGCCAAAGGAATTTGCCTCTTTTAAGTGCTCTCCGATGATTAAAATAGTGTCATGTGTATTTCGCTCATTTTGCCCTTCCGGCAAGTATATACGGACATTTTGTCGGGAACATTAGGGTAACTTCAAGTTTGATGCGAAATCGCACTTGCTCACTTCCTGACTCTGTGCGTGGTTCGAATCTTTCTAAAATTGCGTTAACTCCGAAAAAAATGTTTCGGGACGTCTGTAACGGTAGCTTTCAATTTTCTTCTGTTTTATCGTAATGTGCGAAGCCTCGCCCTGCTCGAAAGTCCGAATTTTGTGCGGGATCATAATCTTAACCTTGAAACGGAGCTCGTGGCCGGCCAATAATTTGTAACGTTGAATAGACGTGGGGGTCGGCCACGCGTCATTAAAGTGGTATGATTAGGAAAAATTTTAGATTATCTCACGTCCCGAGTTTCAACTTTCTGATTTAGTAATTTCGAAAATTATAAGGAGAAAATCATTGCTGTCATTCGATCAATCTATCTTGAGACGTTTCATTTTCGGTTTTAATAAAGTTGTACTATTCTTTTCTCGATATGTGGTCTCCATTAATTTGTGGTAGGATCAACCCTCGCCTTGAATAACTCTAGTACCGTAAGTGTCAATAAAGAAACCAAATCCTCAGTTAAATCTCGACATAATTGAGCAGATTTCTTGTTTGTTGAAAAGAAATGTGCCACTAGGAAATAAGCTAGTTCTGTTTCAACAGATTATGTGTCTCAACCATTATCTGATTCCCTTTATTGAAAAACATATGCATGATACATTTGTTCAAACTAAGAGTGAAAGCAATAGTCAAAACAGAAACAATATGCGTGATTACAATAAATTCAATACGGTGGTCTTGCCCCACTTGAGAAGAATCTCAAGTTTCTTGAAATCAATCATAGGAAAATGGGGCTTACATGCGATATTTAGAGTTCCGTTCAAAAGCAATTTGATTGTGAAATTGGATAAAGATAATCATGAGAAACTTGATAAATAATGTGTGGTTCACAAATTCAAATGTAGACAATGTGATGCTGTTTGTACAGGGCGAAGAAGGAGGTCACTTAGAACAAGAAAAGAGGAATATAAAAATAATTTTCATAAAAGAGAAAGATATTATTCGGTCCTCAAAACATCCTTAAAACATAGATACTTGAAACATAAGCTCACACATAGTTATGACTTCAATTGGGATGATGTTGAAATTTGGTGTCATGAGAGAAATGAAGAAGAGAAAGTTCATGGAAATGCTATTCATAAATAGAGAAGGTGACAAAGCTTTTAAATCAAAAACAAATCTTCCAGATATAACAAAATTTGAGATGAAGGCATTACTTGGATACAATGACTGTAGTTTTGGTCATAATTTCTCCTATGTGAAAGTCATTTTTAATCAAGGAATGAAATATGTACCAAAATAACACTTGCCATCAATTATCTCTGATTATTTTCGGGTATTAATGGTTTTCTAATCTAATAATGTTCTCATTATTTGTACCTATTGTTTTCCTATGAATTACCCCTGCTGAGGAAGTCTAAATTGACTTCGAAACATGTTAGTCCCCAGTAGTGTAAAAAGAACAGAGAAAAGAGAGAGTGAGACGTTCGTTTGGTTGACTCTTTCTTTTCCTCCCTCTTTTTCCTTTTTGTTGTACATTTTTTGTAAATTTGTCTCTGATGACCCGAAAAAGTGGGTGGTTTCGAAATCTATTTCTTAATTTGTTAAATTTCTGGGTGTTGTTTTTCAGCACACGAAAAATTCCATAAGAATATAGATTTTATTTCGATCCTCGTGAAACATAATATTATTTTCGAATTTTTTTCATGTTTTTTATGACCACTCAGGTGGAATTTTCCCCAACTTGTCCGAACTTTAAAACGTGGCTCTGCTATGGAAGCCTTACATGGCCCTCGCGATTTTTGATACCAGGAAAACCCGTAGCCCAGGGCAAGATATCTAGGGCACTTTAATTGTCACAATCAGGAAGCTTTATCGAGGAACCAACATAGTTCAGTATATTGTCAAGAACATCCTGCATTCAGAAACAGGAAGCTGACCACGAAAGTCGTACCTTGTAGCTTCCGGACGTTGCACCAGCTCTGGAACAACATAATCTTCGAGTAATCTTGGATAATTTTCACACTATTTAGATGGTTCCCGTGCATCACTGATTGAATTTAGTGACGATAAATTAGTCGGTGGAATTTTATTATGTCTTTTTATGGCATAGTATATGCATTTTTATACATGAGACAGAAACTTAACAGGCTAAGGAAATTTACGAAATTTTTGTTTTCACTGCCTCTTCCATGCAATCTATAACACATATTGTAATCATTGATAATTCTGAAGGTTCCATGCGTAATGAATCTAGCTAATATGGGGAACTTCCAGATCTCAGGTTAACAATCTTTTTCCTCACACTCTATGTATTTTAGAGAACAAATAAAACGCTTTATTGGATAAAAGTCGTGAGATTCAGTATATATAGCAGCCACTTATCGAGTCACTCCTCACACGCAATTCTTGAATAATCAGTTTAGTCTGTCACTTCTCTGTCATCGTGATTACTCAATTGAAATGAAGACTATTGCTGGAAGTCTGCTCCTCACATTCGTGAGTTTTCTTCATTTTAATTGTAAGTGGAATATATTATTATAATTTATATTACTGATTGAAAGAGTAAAATTTTCACTGACTCGAATTTTGAGAGACTTAATAATCAAAACATTCA
This sequence comes from Melikaiella ostensackeni, assembly GCA_032362435.1. Classification (NCBI taxonomy): domain Eukaryota; kingdom Metazoa; phylum Arthropoda; class Insecta; order Hymenoptera; family Cynipidae; genus Melikaiella; species Melikaiella ostensackeni. The sequence goes on from JAUMHM010053244.1 coordinate 10,313, forward strand.
AAATTTGTCAATTTTGAACTCGAAGTAATAATGCATAATAATGTAGAATTTATGAGTAATTGGAAGCTTACCAATAAGAATACGTTTATTTCTAAGGACTTCAAAATGAGACACTATTTTCGAATAAAACATTTAAAATTATAGCAGGCCGGCAGCAGTAGCTTCGAAAATTAATATATAATCGAGTGAGTGGCGTGCTCCACATTGTGCAATTTAAAACTGGAAACCGCCAAAAATTACTAATTTTAAATTGAATGCGCGTTAAAATGTAATAATTCTGAAAAAGTATTAAAAAAGTGTACCTTTGAAAGAGGGATCTTAATAAACGGGATTATTTTTATCTCTTCATACACCAGTTACCATATTTTTTCTTAAGCTTTTATTTAAGATAGTAAATTGAATATATGAGTTTCGGATGTGTTCTCAAATGTGCTTAAGCTGAAAATAAGGGTCGAAGTAAGACATAAAAAATTGGGTTGATTCATTTTTCTCGAAAAAAACGATTCTTATGAGCAAAAATCTGCTAATGACTAAAAATACTCCTTTTATCAAGATCTTAAACAAATTTACAGAAAAAGTTTCGGTGAAAAAACAATATTTTTTCAGATAATTCAAAAATTTGAATTGAAATCCATGAACACTCCTATGTAATTTTCCGCATTGAATAATTAAAAATTATGAGACAAACGAATGTTTTTGGATGTGAGTTTATAAAACTGAATAATTCAGGACTTGAGGTCTCGAAAATTAGAGTATTTTAGGATTACGCATTCAAAACTAAAAATAAAAATTGTTAATAGCTTGATTAGGGCGCACAGTGAGGCAAGAAAAACCTCTGTGGTTGAATTGATTTTCAGAAGACAATTATTATCTAAATTGCATGTTTTTTCTTTTAAATAAAACCTTATGAAATTCTACATCGAACTGTCATGGCGGATTTATGAAATTTTTTTTTATTTAGGAACAAAAATGAAAAAAAAATTGACTTACGATGTGTACCGGTTTCTAACAAATACTTGGATGTATTCAAAAATACATAGAAGATATGAAGGAACTGTCCAAAAGAGACGACCATTCGCAACTCAAATTTCAAAAATTTATTGAATTTGTTTTAATCAAATAAGTGAATGAAAATAGTTTCGTAAATACTGACAGCGATTCTTCGTTTGATTCGCACTAAATTTGAACAATTTATTGACACCAAGAGTTTCTGAGCTGAGTTAATGAATCTTCATGAATAATTTCTCATTTTATAAGCAATTGTTCAAACAATCATAAATAACAAATGCATTATTTGGCTACTTTTGGACGCACAAACTTGATTCTTCCGACGCAATGAACCATAAGTAAATAACTTCTAAATTTTCAAGGGCAATTCGATGACGATCAATAATTTTCATTTTAAACATTTAGCAATTACTTCTTGCTATGAATGTTTAACATTTGATAATTGTTTAACCAAACCTTATTAACAAATGCATCAATAAACTATTTTTTGGCATTTAAACTTTCTTTTTCAGCGTAATCAACTGTGAAAAACAATTTTTTAGGCTTCTTTTTAGATACACCGATAACCATTCACTATATTTTTGATATTAACTTCCTTTAACAAATCAAAGAATTATTGGTAAGTTATTATAAGTATATTCTACAAGAAAAACGCAATTCTTAGCTTACAAATACATTGGCCGAGGAAAATTTGTTCATAACATTGTTAAATAACAATAACAATAGTGAATTCGTTATCGAAGTATGTGAAAAAAGTTTTAAAATTTGCTATTAACAGTTAATTACGCTCAAAGCACTTAGTTTGAATTCTGGAAAATAGCCAAATAATGCATTTCTTATTTAAGTAGGTTTAAATGATTATCAAATGTTAGAAATTCATAGCAAGAAGTCATCGCTATATAACCGGCTGCTAAGTCCGTGAAAAAAGTGAAATTTCATTTATAAGTACATGACCTGATAACAATTTATTCAAACAATTGTTGTTCACGATGAAATTTATTTATTGTCATCGAAATGTCCTAAGAATTTTAAACTCAGTTATTCACAGTTGATTGCGTCGGAAGCACCAAGTTTGTACGTCCAAAAATAGCCAAAGAGTATATTTTTTAATTAATAATGTTGAAACTTTTATCCATTCTTATTGGATGACCAAATGTGATAGTTCGGTTACATTTTCAGGTAATATATGATGGCTTTCGTACAAAAAACATCATTTATTTCATTATCAATACCAGATATGAATAATTTTTCACGAAACTTGCTTATAAAATAAGAAATCACTTATGAGCTTCAATTAATTCAATCAAAAAACTCTTCCTGTCCATAAATTGTTCAAATTTAGTGCAAATCATGTGTCGAAGCGCTCCCAAACGCCACGAAATCATTTTCATCCACTATTTGTTCATAATAAATCCAATAAATTTTTTAACATTTGCGTTGCTATTTAGCGTCTTTTTTGGATAGTTGCTTCATCTTTCCAAGGTATTCTTGAATGAATCCGAATATTTGTTGAAAATCGGTACAATTCTGAAGTCGATTTTTTTTTTCATTTTTGTTATTGCATGAGAAATTTTTTTTCAAAAATCCGCTACGACAGTTCAATGCGGAATTAGAAGAAAAAAAACGTTTGATTCGGATAACAATTGTTCTCTGAAATTCAACTTGCCCACTCGATAAAACTATAAAAATTTCATGTTTTTCCCGTTTAGTTCAATAAATACTACAAATTTACATAAAAGCTGTAGATAAAAGTCATAGACCTCTTAAAAACAGACATTTAAAGTTTCGTACACTTATACTCTATGACTAACATCTTCCGAGAAATTGGACGATAAATATTAAAACTCACAGAAATACTATACAATGGATAGCGGTGTGACCTGAACTATTTCTGTGATCAGTCACCGGACTGCTACAGGTACCATTTTAAGCAATTCTACACTTTGTACCGAGATTTTAATTTTGTTTGCGAAAAATAATGGTTTTTGAGATAAATTATATTAGAAGTGCATTTTCAAAAGAGGGACAACTTTTATGGAAGACTTTTTTGTGAATTTTTATTATTTAATGAAATAATCCGGAAGAACCTGAAATTTTTATAGTTTTATCAAGGTCTTATCTTGAAAGCCACATTCACAGATATTTCCAATAATATATTCCTAATCAGCGCATCAAAATACATGCGTATAAGGAATTTCAAATTAATCAGACGTAAGTGCTTTTCAGAAGTGCACCCAAACGTAGTTTTGAAAATCCAATACCGATTTACAAGACTGTAAAAAGGTAGTGTATGAAGATCCTACAAAGTATTTAATTAATTGAAAATTGACTAAAAAATGCCATTGTTTTGTGCCTAAGCAACATGTGTTAAAAAGATTCTTATTCTCGTAATTTTAATTTTTTCACGGATACCAATTCTTTTCTACGTATCTGAAGATCATAACCGTGTATCTATAAAATTGTATAACTTTTTATCTTCAGATCCGCAGAAGATAGCGCATACATAAATAGACGCCTGTTTTTCTACAACCATTTTAAAAACTATATCACCTTAACACAGATATATTAATTCTTTGTTTCTTCTACGGTTAAATATTATTGAATTTCAAATAGCAATATTTTTGGAATATCCAATTAAAAATTTTTCGTGCTTGAGGGACTTGCATTAACATTTAGTTAATTAGAAATTGGATCAATTTTGTACATTATTTTATCTAATTTTAAATGACTCTAAAGTCAAGAAAAACCTAAAACCTTGGCAGAGGTAACGTTGTATCAACAAGAATACATTTCTGCCCAAGGATTATTTATTCTATGTCGCAGTATACACATGATATAGAAGAAATTATGTTATAAAATAAAATGTACCAACATATGCTAACAGTTTGATCAAATATTCCCGAAAAACAGTTTCTTGTTGTTCCAACGTTATCTTTGCCGAGAAGCTAGTTAAACACTTTTTCAAACAATTATGAGTTCAAAAACGTAGCAAAAAAGTACTTACGGCAAGACATATTTCATTTTGCGAATACATAGGTCATTCTTAGGTGAACAGTGGGGTGGCCCCAAATAATGTTAATTATTTTTTGGTATGTGAAAATGACGAATGACTTACGAAAAAGCAATAATTATGATAATAAAATGATGATGGGGATCATTGAAAATAATTTACCCTCCTTTTGTGCAGAATACTACCCTTAAAAGTAAAATCCACCATTTATGGGGAACTGTAAATTTAAAATAAGCTTTTTTCATATACCTGAGATATTTTTGTCTTCTTTCAGAGTTCTTTGCATAACTTATTATGAAAAAAGTTTTAGGATTAGTTCCGAAATATTCTTTAAAAATCTCAGAGTTTTTAAAAATAATTTGAAGACAAGTTGAGTTCCGGTTTTGTTTCTTTCAAACATCGTTAATAAGAAAAATGGTAAAATACGGTCTTTTTGAAAAAATTTGTGCCACCACCTTATGTAAACTAGAGTACTATCCTGAAAATGTAATAACTATTCTCTGGAAAATATAGAACATTATATTTTGTATCTTTTTATTTTTATTTTTTGACGCAACTTTTAAGATAGGTA
>JAUMHM010053255.1:0-14901 GCA_032362435.1 Melikaiella ostensackeni
CTCCCCGAAGAAAATGGAACGGTTATGTCATTGGCGCCCGGAAGATCAGACCTTTCCCCGAAATGGACATCGCTTTTGGGAATCGATCCTGAGTCTTTCGAGACCTTGTCTCCGTCACCAAGTTCTCAAAAGGAGAATAAAGATTCTCGATCAGGTAAAAACGTGATCATAATCCCCCGGTATTCCCGCACGCTAATCTCACAGTAGAGGAATCTGGCACTTTGCGAACACCTAACAGATACGGAGTATCGCCATTTTTGTGCATGTGTTGTAATAGTACATTACGTGGCAAGGGGCGAAACCGAGCAAATGCAAACGAGTGTAAAGTTGGCTGCATGAGGAGATGAAGCCCCAGAGTACAGCGAACACGCAAGTTGGCGTTCGCGAGGTTGCAACGCCGTGCCACGTATACTATTTTTCACAAAAAGAACATCGAAAATGTCGGCTTGTAGCCTGCGGAGTGTTTGCAAGATTATTGCATATAATGTAGGGCGAGCAAAGTAGGTGGTTTGATGATAGAGGGGGAGAAGGGTTCCGAGGCGGAGCCCCGTCGAGGTTGAGGGGTGGAGCCCCCGTAGGGCGTTTCGGGGGGCGAGGCCCCCTGTAAAGCAAAATTCAACAAACAATCGTTTTGTATAAATGTAAATAAAATTAAACATAACATTAAATGTGGGACGTGAACTTCATACCAGTCATGCTATAGACATGTGAGGTTATGTTCATTTTAGTTTTAGTTAGTCGAATAAAATCTTTTTCAAGTGTTGCCACTACAGCGCACGCAAAGTTTTTGTGCGCTGTAGTGGCAGCACTTGAGAAGTTTGTACGGTAGGGTTAGGTCGTAACTCGCGAAAGTATAAACACTATGGTTTGTAATAAGAGGCTTGAAAACTCTAGGGTTTGTAAAGTACTTTCGTACTCACTCACCTCCATACCGCCATTTTCGCAACGCTTCGCGGGCTACAAAAGCCGCCATTTTCGACGTCCGTATTGATAAAAAAACTTTTTTGTGACGGATGCATATAAATCGCAATTTTCATGCATGTAAAGCAGGACGAAAATGCTTGATTACCACCTAGTGACGAGTCGTGAGTTGCACATGCGCTCTGCCAAAGTTTAGCTATATTTTAAGTCCCTAGGGAGTTTCAATTGATGAAGTAGTGGATGTTATTTCTGCACGCCGACGGATACTATCCAAACTTAACCTCCTTAATTCAATTATGTAAGCACGATTTCCATATAAATCTGTTACAAAAAATATCGTGTGCAACTGGAGGAAAGTGCTATTCCGAATCGTGTGATTCCTGCCCTCGCTTGGCTCGGGTAGCAAATTTCAGACTCGTTGGTATCGCTTACTTTTCTCGCTAATTGCAAAATATGGTATACTATTTTCACTGGATTTTTGGACTACTCTGAGTGGCCGTCCATAAACTAAGTTACCAATGTTTAGCTATTTTTGACCCCCTCAATCGTAATTTGACAATCGTAATTAAGTCTTTGCTCCCCCCCCCCCCTCCCCCCCGAAAGTAACATAGTTGTCGGCTAATTACGGATTTCACCTTTATTGTGCGTTTTCTCACGTTTCTAGTTAAACTTTCAAGCAAAACGGATAAATTTTCAACAACATACTTGAACTATCAACTATGAAAGTGAATTTGCATGACTTTTATCTACCATAAAAGTTGAATCTTTAATCCAAAAGACGAATGTTTAACAAAACAGTTGAACTTACGACAATAAGATGACTTCAGTAAAATACTTGAGTCTTCAACAGAATAATTAAATTTTTAGTAGAATAGTTGAATTTTCAACCAAATAGCTGAATTTTTAACCTACAAAGAGGAATTTTCAACCAAGGAGATAATCTAAAGAAGATGTAGAGGTTCTCGGATTACGGGTCGATTCTATTATGTGATGACTGAAAGATCCCTCAGTAATTATTCATGATGTTTCGGCAACGCGTCGGATGCCCTTTTCAAATGTAGAAATGTGAATTTGCAGCCTAAAAGACAGATGTATGTAACTATGTATATGTTTAACACGAGAATATTATAAATAAGGTGGTATAAAAGCAGTGTTATTACGAAATATGTTAAAAAATATCAAGAGCGGAAACATACCTATGTATGTTGTTCAGATTGGAGCACGAGTACAATGATTATCAGATTTTTCAATGCTAAAGTAGATAGAAATTTATTTAAAATTATCTATTGTGTTGTAAACCGAGATGAGATTAGTTGCTACTTGACTCCGCCTGTGAGATGCGAACGGAATTGTTGGCAAATGATTAAAATAAAATTGTAGTGAGCACATGTCATTTCCGTATCGTCTTACAGGCGGAGTAAGGCAGCAAGAGCAGCAAGCATAAACGAGATAGACGTCATTATAGCGCAGGGATGAGTACTTATTCCAGGCGAAGGTTTTATAAGAGTATTTAAAATGTGATACGTTTTATGGATAACGTTGTCATGATTCCTTATATTTCTATCTTTTTTTTCATTCGCTGTCCTAATTGTCTACCTGTTTGTCCAATGTAACAGGCTTCAGAATTTGAACATTTTTTTTTATAAACTACTCCAGTTGTTTTTAATTTTGGTAACAGATCTTTGGTGCATTTAAATATGTAGTTGTTACTTTTCAAAGGCTTTTGAATAATTTTAACATTGTATTTTTTGAGTAAGTTTGTGATTTTATGCAAAAGACCAGGAACATAATGACAAACAGAACAAAAGACAAACATACAAAAAATTTCAGACTATTCAGAGAGTTTTCTTTTTTAGATAATAATTACAACTTCTTTTACCTTATTTTTGGCATTGAATGAAGTTAAGATTGGAATTTCATGGCAATTGAACATTAATGTTATTTATGTACACACAGCTATTACCTGATTTGCAAGTATTTTTTACACAAGTGTTATATAAGAGATTTAACTAATTGTTTTAAAATTTTTTTCACATATTTTAATTCTTTATTTCTGTTGTCTCAATTATAGTATTGGTTTTCATCAAAGGTTCGAAAAGGGTCTATTCGGGACCGAAACGTCGCCATACTAATATAAATATATACGGTTTATCCAAATGGATGCTGATTGTTTTCTGTCATGCTGAATGACCAATGAAACCATTTAATGGTTTATTATGAATTAATAAAAGGTCGAAACTGAAGAAAGTATAATAATGATGGATTGGTACACAACTGATGGAAACGGATTTTTCCGATGATCTAAAACCGTATCTCAGCAGCATTACATCAACCTACATCGATTTTCGTGTTTTTTTTAGTGAAATTAGTCAAATTACGCAACCAAAGTAACTTTACAGTTAGCTGCGGTGAAAAGAGGTATCATTCCTCCACATATAAGTAATTAAAAAATTTCCAATACTATATATTTTTATAATATTTCGAGTAACTTAAAAGCACAAATGATTACCGAAAGTTACAAAGTCAGAATTTGCAATATTATAATCAAAGATGTACACCATGTAATCGACAGTATCAATTTACAATTGAGAATTTCACATGACACTCTAATTGGAGCTTGACAGTTTGGTATTTTTGCTTCGTTCATGATTTTACAAAATGATGAATTTATTAGAAATTTTTTTCAATATAAATACACAATATGCAAGAAATTTGATCGGCTAAAACGACAAAAATACGATTTCCAAAACTCTGTAACCACTCCAAATAATTGATTTAACAATTTGATATTTCGACTCCTGACGAGGTTGTAAGAGTTTTTTTCTTGGATCTAGCTAGAGTATTACTGAAGAAAAGCAAAATTAAAATAGAATACAATGTTCTCACTTATTATTCAATCATATTTCATCTCTAAAACATAACAGTTCAAGATTTAACAACAAAGTTGATTTTAATCCAGCAATTAAATTTATTAATGAAAATCCTAACATCATATTCATGAAAGCTGATGAAGATAACATGGCTGTTGCCATGAACAAATCTGATTACAATGATAATATGATTAAGTTACTAGAGGATCAATCGCAGTATAAGGTTATGAATTTGGAATACACAGCCACGACCGAAAAAGGTCTCAATATAATTGTTAATAGATGGGAGAAAAATGGTTTTGTCAGCGATCAAGAAGCAAAGTCATTACGTTCTTATTCGGCTGTCATATCAAGGGCGTGTGGTCTGCCTCAGATCCATAAACCTGATATTAAAACTCTTCATCCTGTATGAGATAGTTGGCAATTTGTTAATGACTGAAAGCAGTAAACTATTCCCAAAGACTATATCATGATATCCTTGGATGAAATAGGGATGTTCCCACATATGCCTATTGAATAAGCCTCTAAGTACATTCGTGAACAATGCAATAATATTGCACCATACACTTTGATCCCCAGAGATGAATTCAAGAATGCTGTAGAATGTTGTCTTAGAACTACTTATATCAAATTTAATGATACAACTTATGAACAAACTGATGATGTAGCAATGGGTTCTCCCTTATCACCAGTAGTATCTGACTTAGTAATGGAACATCTTGGAACAGAATGTTTAAAAAATCTTCCGTTTAAGGTCATCATTCGCAGAAGCAGAAAGACAGCAGGAGGAGAGCAAGAGAGGAAAATAATCAGAAAAGGGAACAGACTGATCCACCTTCAGGTCATTTATTAAACTTAGCATCTCAGTGTTGCACCAAACCAGGTCGTTCATACTTTTCCCCCCTGCATTCACGAATGTGAACTCTGCTGGGTTGTCAATCCGTGATCTGCCGTTTAGTAAATAGGTTTCAACAATGCACATAATATCAGAGTTATCTAAATTAATGTTAGAATTCAAATAATTTACGTAACCATGACAATTCCAGAAGAGAAATTTTGGGGTGTTTGTGACTGGATCACTTGAACCCAAATTCTTCAGTTTCTCTGAGGTCTTTTGTTTTGACGTCCGTCCAAAGTGTTCTGGATGAGAGGAGGGAACCCTACAGTCTGTCCGCTGAAGCTGGCTGGAGGGTATTGCGAGGCCTTACGCTTCGAATTATATCCAGTGATATCATTTCTCAGTGAATCCTCCCTCTCATCCCTTTCGCATCTCGAATCACGCTCTCTAACAATTGCAACTCCGCGCAACTGAATATTTTCCCCTCCACGTAAAAAAGATTGTAGATTAAGGAAGTTTTTAGGCCACTATCCCTTGCTCTTTTCAAATATGGAAGAAGAGTTTCTCTTTCCTTCTGTACCTTTTTTGTATAATCTTCGGAGATAGTGACTTCAGTACCACAAAATTTGTTTAGCTGGGCATTAGTGCATTACGTGGCAAGGGGCGAAACCGAGCAAATGCAAACGAGCGTGAAGTTGGCTGAACGATGATGCGAAGCCCCCGAGTACAGCAAACACGCGAGTTGGCGTTCGCGAATTCAGCGCCGTGCCGCGTATACTATTTTTTACAAGAAAAACATCAAAAATGGCGGTTTGTAGCCTGCAGAGTGTTTGTGAGATTATCGCATATAATGTAGATTGAGCAACGTTAGGGGTGTGATAGAGAGGGAGGGGGACGGAGTCCGGGGCGACGTCCCGGCGGGGTCGAGCCCTCGTGGGGGGTTCCAGGGGGCAAAGCTCCCCTTAAGGAAAAATACAACAATCATTTTGAATAACCATGAATGAAACTAAACCTAATATTAAATGTTGGGCGTGAGCTTCATACCAGCCATACTATAGACATGTGAGGTTATGTTCATTTTAGTTTTATGGTTAGTCAAATGAAATCTTTTTCATGTGTTGCGACTGCAGTGCACACAAAGTTTGTGTGCGCTGAAGTGGCAACACTTGAGAAGTTTGTACGGTAGGGTTAGGTCGTAACTCGCGAAAGTATAAACACTAGGGTTTATAATAAGAGGCTCTGGGGTTTGTAAAGTAGTTTCGTACCCGCTCACCTGCATACCGCCATTTTCGCAAGGCTTCGCAGGCTACGAAAGCCGCCATTTTCGATGTTCGTATTGTGAAGAAGTTTTTCTATCTTCGAATGAGCGAAGCTGAGTCAGGATAGGGCGGGGCCTATGAGACTTCTCTCGCTTTTTACCGCTCAGACGTCTAACAGAATCAATTTGATCCATTTGCAGATCGATGTTAAGATGAGATTTAAAAAATGCCACGAGCCACGTTCTTCAGATTTTCATTGCTCTCCTCAGCAACTCCAAACATGATTAAATTGCTATTTCTGAGCGCTCTGTTCATAGCCTATATTTTTCGGTCCTGCTCCGTGATGACAGATTTTAATTTTTCTTGTTCCTTTTTCAGTTGCTTGTTTTCAAGCGTGAGTTGGTCAACCTCACTGTGGAAAGACAAAAGCGAAGTCTCCAAGTTCCTGAATTTCTGCATCTGCAGCTCAAATTTATTCTCAGTCATATTTAAGGCCATTTTGACTCCGCTATATAAGAACAATGACGATCAGACACAGGCACCGGCTAGGGAGTAGACGATACGTAGAGGAAACGTAATAAGCGAACACGCGCACCACTTTTGCACACTATTATTAGAAAAAGTAACCGCACTGCATCCAAACTGAATTTGTTTATCCAACAATAATGACTGTTAATCACATTAGAACCACTTTGAAGAGTATATTTCTCACAATTTACTAGTAAAACAACCAAAGTTTGAAGAGCAAACTAACACACGACCGACCGCCATACTGGCTCAGTGGAAACTCCCAACAAGATAAGTAGTAACTAAACTTAGAATGAGTCCCCTGTCACCCTAACCTCAAATTTATAATCTTCACCCCCTTCACTCTTTACAAATTATATCTTAGCTTGAAGTTCGAATTAAGAATGAATCTTTTACCTTAAAAACTGAAAATAAATAATAATTGCATATCACTAAAAGAAAGAGTACGAAGTTTAGCTGGAATTAATTCAGTTTGTCGTATATTTTTTCTATTTTATACAAATAAGGCTGCTGCTCTACCTACCATCACGTGAACTAATCTTCCAAAAGTAAACCTACGTGAACTGGACATGGACTACGCTTCACTTAGTCTCTCTTCTTTACAATTTACATGAATTAGTCGAAATTAAACCAATTGAAAGCATTCGAAATTCAGGAATTAGCAGTTGTTTTAAATATGAATAGCTCAACCTTGTACATTTTTAGTTTTGAATTTGTAGTGGTAGTGATGCAAGAATTCCACCTCACAACTCGTACAATTGCAATAATTTTTTGTATTCATTCTTCATTTTCAGATGAATTTGAAGCACTTGGGCTGTTACCAGAAATTCTACCTTTTTCGAATTATACTAAGAAGAATTCGGTTAAGACCTCCAGTGAGCAGCGCAAAGTAATTTCCCAACCGTCGTTGATTCAAATTATTGATATAAGTATATTTTACAAGAATTTCATATTTATACCCTACTCCTTACGCATAAACAAACATACGGCTGCGCTGAAAAAAGTATAAATGAGACAAAAATAAACATTATATATTTCAGAATAAAGAGAATCTATCATCAACAATGAAGACCAAAGGACCTCAGCAGCCATGCATTCACGTCCCGGAATCTGGAGGCAGCAGAAATATTAAGCAATTTTATATTACGAGGGTCGTTTGATTAGTTTGGTAAAGAAGCAAGTAAATTCTTTTTATAAGTTTGTCATTATTTCACAACATGCTCTTCTTCCAAGGCTACACACATAGCAAGATTTCAATTTTTTCATCACTTCAGAAAAGTAACATTTCTTGAAGTCCAATAATGATGCACAGTATCTTTCTGTTATAGTTTAACCCTTCTCCAAGTGATCGATGAGGATAATTCCTTGGGAATCCCAAAATACTGCAGCCATCACCTTTCCATGAACAAACAAAAAACAAGAACTGACAAAACAGTCTTCGCCTTTGGCGTAATTTCACGAGGCAGTACCCACTGCTTTGACTGCTGCCGTGTCTCGGGTGTTGAAATTCTTAATAACAAATTCAGAGGATCCCGTATGAAATTTTCTCTTCTCAGACTGACAGACGTTGTTGAACTACGTTTTCATTTTGTATCAAGATTAAATAACCTACTACCATTAAAACTTTCTGTTTAAAAGGTATTTTGCCATTTACCACATTCGAATTTTCGCAGAACTTGGAGTACACACTGTAGAAAATATGACTGGGGATTACATTCAGTTGTCCAATATTTTTCTATGACTATTGTGGGAAGATTACACGTTTATTTCAAATTTACACTGATTTTTGAAGGAATTTTCATATAACTGTATGAAATTTACAATAAACGTGTCATTTTCCCACAACAATCATAGCACATAGAAGTACCAGTGATTTTTTAGGAAATTTACACGGACGTTATTGAAATTTACAACAAGAATCATTGTAATTTCACCATAAAGATCGATGGAAATTCACAACATTGAGGAAAAATGACAGAACATTTTGGTTTTCTTGTGTAATCTTACACCTTTTCTTGTGTTAACTTCACAACTTTCTTTTAAATTTCCCATTGATAGCCGCAAAAAATTCTTTCAGCAACGAGCTACCATACCTCCGCTTTCTTTGACCAGCTTGATCATCGTAACCTCAACTTGTGAAACGACTCAGAAATGTTTTCTGGTGTAGAAAAATATTTCCAAGTCTCCCAAACCCGTTTCTGCGCAACACGCCGCGACGATGAGACCGTTCATGGCAAAAATATTTTCGAGACCGTCGAGTGATGTGTTTGGCCACGCGAGTCGGAAATACAGGTATACGTCGATGATTGAAGCGACACTGGAGTTCCAGTCCCACCCTACGGAGAGAAACTTCGTCTCAAAAATGAATATCAACTTTCATTCCCCCAAACCCGAACTTACAGTACGAGTTGTTGGCTCTTGGTGTGACAGGAGCCACATACCGCACTCGACAAGGATCTAGTACGGTAGCTCCACTAAGCTGGTTCCCTCCACAACCTGCTACCTCCATAGTCCTTGGAGTAAAGAGACCAAATCCCAACACTCCCCCTGAAGACCTGTCGACAAGCGAGCAACATCCAAGACCGACGCGTCTGCCAGACCCCATCGACTCGAATACTCCCTACCTGGGGTTGAGTCCCGCAAATAATCGCCCAAAAACAAAGAGAAAAACAGCCAGTGTGCCTTTTTCTTCAGAAAAAGTACTCCTATTTTAGCCTATACAACCATTTACCGCTGGAGAAGCCGTAGTTGCGACCTTATTAGAGTTGTTGCGCCCATCTATTTGACGAGGAATTACAGCATTCCAACCCGCCAATTTCGAGACTCTTATGACAAGAGCAGTCGAAGCCGAGTTCGACGAAGCCGAAACACCTCAAGTCCCCAAACGAATCGAAAGCCAGGTTGAGGTGACTGAAAAAAATCTTGAACAAAGACCTCTACCCAAATGTTGGTATTGCCCAGTATGCCATCTAAATCGAGATTGCCCTGAGAAAATTAAACCAAATTCCCCTCCCAAATTCAATAAATCCAATCAGGATAACTGAAGGCGGGGCGTGCCGTCCCAAATAAGATTACAAACCACCCAGAGTCGTTTCCGGTTTGTTCTTTACTTCCCAGTGGTTTTCCACAATCACGAAATTCTCGCCCTCTTCGATTGTACTTCCACCGACTGTTTCGTGCACCCTCAGTATTCGAGTAAGTTCCAACACAACAACATGTGATCTTGTCACGAAAAAGTGGAAGTAGCAGAAACCGAAACATTTCTGAAACCCCTGGGCTTCTTGAAATTATATTTCAAGGTTTGCGATCACCAAATGAAAAACCACCTTTTTGGTTAGTGATGAAATTAATGAACCTCTAATTTTCGGTGATTCATGGATGGAAGAACAAAAGGCTATCTATGATAAGAACCAGAAATGCATTTTCTTGACCAAAGAATTGCGTTTCATCATTTATTGTAAAGGTGCCTCACCCCTTCTATCATCAAGAATTCCGATATTTTAGATGCCTTATCAGCTGTTTACGTGCCCTACTTCTCACAATTTCAATAAGTCCTTCAACGATTCCAATCAATCGTCAACTCGACCGGAATTCTTACACAAACTAAGTCTACCGAACACCTGATCGAGGTTACGAATACCCAACCGTTTCTTTTGCATCCCTATTTTTATTCAGAACAAAAAAGTAAAATTATTCGGAAGTCGGAGTTTACTCCTTGAGGCGTTGGCCAAAGCACGCTCTGGTTCAAATGACGAAGAAACGTTCATCGTCGAGCGCTTGTTGCCCCATAAAAATAAACATCCTTCGTACCAACAACCACCGTGTTGAGCTATCATAAAGACCTACGACCTTAACGACGAGGTTATTCACGCGCAACAAATGGAAGAAGTAATTTGTGTACTCGCCTCCAAATGGAAACAGCAACGGAGAAGCGGACAGACTAGCCAGACTGAGGATCCCAGATTTGGGAAGTCCCTCTGTTGCGGAAGTCCCGTCGAGGGCGACCTCAATTATGGTCCCAGAAAGAAGTTCTTCCGATGCAATGACATCGCCGAGGGCGATCTCTCTAGATTTCCCTAAAAATAATAATCATACGTGGAGGGGAGACGACGTAGAACAGCTAACCGAAAACCCGTTCCGGGAGCCGCACTGCAACCTTCGATCACGAAATTAGTTCCTAAGCACTTTGTTAGTTTTCAGTTTTTTCTATTATGAGGTTAATCGTTAATATATAAGTTTCCCCCCAATTACCATTTGGAAGCCCATGCTGGAAAAAGACCCCGTGGGTGAATGCTTTTACCAACAAACTCTTATACCTCTACTTTCTTTGACCAGCTTGGGCATCCTAACCTCAACCTGTCAAACGACTTAGAAATGTTTTCTGGTCTATGAAAATATTTCCAAGTCCGCCTAACGCGTTTCTGCGCAGCCACGCCGCGTCGGCGAGATCTTTCATTGACAAAAATGTTTCCAAGATCGTCGAGTGAAGTGATTGGCCGCGCGAGTTGAAAATATACGGCCAATTACAGCAACGCTAGGAAATGTTCCCTCTCTCTCGAGAATCGGTATTTCTCCCACCATATCGACACTCCGAAAATTCACACTCTTTACGGAAGAGCCAATCCCCGATGGCGAAGTAATGTGATTGGACGGCGAGCTACAGGCTAATGATCTAATGACTACTTGGTCTAGCCACTCTAGCTCTTTCATTCGTCCTAAGTCACGCAACCTCACAGTTTCGCCATTTTGTTATCGTAGCCGCGTAGTTTGAACTTGAGGCGTACCTCTCCGGGCGACAAAATATTATACGAAAATCAGTATATATAGGAATATATAATATATAAATAGTGAAAGAATCAATTTCAAAAAACAGGGAAACTATCAAGGAGTGATTTATTGTAAAACACTGAAATGAAAATAAATTGTATGAAGAACAGAATGGTAGTTTGAAAATAATAGTGAACAAGTGAGATATAGAAAAAGCATAAAAATTTTGATATTCATGAGAATAATTCACATTTAAAAAATCTCCGTTTAACAGTGTATAATTGAAAAATGAAACTCAAATGCTATTAGTATACGTAATTCTCAAGTCCGATTTTATAAAAAGAAATCAAGCTTTCTTTCATCTTTGAAATTTCAGAGAGAGAAAATTTTCTTGACGAATCACGATGCAATGCAATTTGAGAAGTTGAAATAATGACCACGATGTAGATGTTTTTATGTCAAGGCTTATCATTTTTACATTAATTAGAAACTACATATTCATATTTAAAAATTTCAATAATCTTTCATTTTTCAAAATGTATTATATAATATTATTTATAATATAATATTACAGGGTTTCGCCAACAAAATTTTTTATTATTTTCAAAAGTCTTTTGCTTTCATTGAGAATAAGAAAGGTTTTTTGTGTGATAAAATGTGATTTTATATTATATATAAATGAAATTCATAACGTAATATAAAAGTTCATGAAAAAACAGAGAACAAGCGAGTATAACGAGAATTGTAAATAAAAGAGATCGTAATGATAATATATTATACACGAGTATTTAATATATGTCGATCAAGTTTTTCTCCAAAATTTAGGAAAAAATCTTTCTAAATAAAAATAAAATTATATTTATAATTTTATATTTGGTTTGAACGACATAATATGATTTGAATAATTTTATTTATCTAATACCTTCCCAATTTACTTGTATTTTATACATTTATACCAATGTTTGTGCGCAGGGAGAGGTTATGAAATACTTAAGTTGAAATCATAATTCATTCATATTTTTCATCAACCATCTTCAAGTTTACAACACATTTTACTAGTCCTGAACTATTTCAAAACCTTAAAATTAGAAAAAAATTTCATTCTTTGGTTTTACTTCACTTAAGTTTGCCGCCTGTCTGAACCAATATGGCGAAACTGTGCGAATTGCTTCTGATTGGACGACTTTTTTTCACCTGCGCGTGGCTAGACCATGTATTTTTTGGATCATGTACAGGCCGGCTCTATGAAGATGCGTGCCAGAGCGAAACTCGAGACAGTTTCCCCCAGCCATCGATGTGTATTCAATGACGCTCTCAAAAATGAGGACAAGTTCTGAAACCAAACCCTTCCCAGTGATCCTTTTTAAGTTTTTGCTGCCTTATTTTCCGCATGCCTTGTTTTTAGGAAGACCAGCGGCGTCGAGGATTAAAGCGACACTAGAGTTCCAGTCCCACCCAAGTCATTTCCGAGAGTAAGAGTTCTAAAAGATGCTGAATCTAACTGAGTGTTCCTGAAACGATCAATTTATGCATTATGGCGCCAAATAACTTGAAATTCAAGAATCGTTACCCCGTTCCCAATAATAGTTTAGTGAAATTTGGAAAAAAAAGTTAATGAAAACTTCTAATAATTTAAATTGGAATATTTGAATGTGAAGGAAGCCTAGAATTTTCATATCTCAGATTCACACAGTTTTTCCTTCATGATAAAAAAAGATTATAAGGTTGAACGTTTGTTTAGATTTGATACTTGTTCCAGAATTATTGGATTGGCTATGTCGAAATTGTGTTTAAAAACTCTAAACAATGTTTTACTAACGCTGTAGAGTCCCATGTGGAAAATTTTCATGGCGCTGTAGAATTAATATTTCTCGGGCGAAATTATTCTAGAGAATATTCAATTGTAAAAGAATTCAAGTGTACATATTCTAACGTAAATTGCAATTCAACAACGAAATAAAAACAAAGATTATCAAAAACATCAATTAAATTATTAAAAAACTTGTACACCTATTTTTTCAGCTGTTAATCCTTCTCCAAATATATGGAGACCTTCGTTTATGTATGTCTGTTTCGTAGGTGGATTTATTACTTTAACTGCAGGTTTTTTATAACCTGCAAATAAAGATAAATTTTAATATTACTGAACTTCAATAGAGAAATTATATAATTAAATGAGTCCTGCAGAAAAGGGAGTTACCTGATGTGTTTGATTTGGTACGTTGACGAGAGGGTTTTTCCTTTTTTGCAGATGGTTCTATTATATCATCGTAGACTGGTGATATTCCACGAGTTTCAGCTGTTGACAAAAAATTCATAAAAATAAGTTACAATATTGGATGCAGAAAAAGTTTAATCCATCATTTTTTGCAGCTAACGAGAATTTTTTTCTATAGCAAATTTTATGAATTGTGGAAGGATATTCGAGCTTCGTTTCCTGCTGTCCTTTCCTTTCAGTAGTAGAACAGATTCATTCCTGCTTGAAAATCTGTTAGAACCTATGAAGAAAGAACACTAATGTTACAAATACCTTTTTTAAATCAAAGATCGAGCCAAATATTGTGTATAACTTACGAGAACTGTTTTTATTAGCAAATGATGTACTTTGTGCTGGGAGCATCATTTTTGGTCTTCTGTCACTCTTTCGTTTCTCAGATAAAACGTAATCATTTCTACTCGCAGATTTGTCAGAATCTACAAAGCAAAAACAGTTATGTCGAAAACATATTTTATAACGGGAGGAAATAATTTTTCATAAATTGTAACTTAACTAATGTCGTTCAATATTCTTACCATTACTTGGCAGGTTTTCTTCACCGATGTTGAGATTCCCAAATGATTTGACACTTTGAAAATGTCTTCTCGCTCTTGCGAACTCACTTGCAGGTTTGAAGCTCGATATATCTGTTTGGAAATTTCTGCCGCTTGTGCCCCTGTAGTATCGGTGTCAGTCGTGTATACGTATTCATTAATTTTCAGCTTATTTAGTCCAATTTGCGCTTCTTGCAAGGTTTCTACAACCAAATTTTTATGAAATAATTTAGTCTTCGTTAAAATTTATATGAAATCTAATTTGAATAATATAAGTAACATACTGGCATGGCCTTTAGAATCTACTTCGTATTGAGCCCAGAAATCGGGAGCGCTTCAAAAATTGTCAGCAATTTATTGAATTTGCTGCGAGTAGTCCTGTCATATGAAGATGGTGGATATTTGGTAACATGTTTCAACTTATTTCGTTTGAATGAAATCCATGAGCCCAAAACGATATCAATAAGTAGTTTTCCATTTCCTTTCTCATACCCCGGAAACAAAACCAATTCGTAAGGATAAGCTTGCTCATCATCCAAATCCTGAATTACCGACATATTGCTGAAACACGTTTTGAACATGTATTTTGCAAACTTGTTTTGAAACCCTTCTCATTCGCAAGTATGAATAAGGAGAAAGAAATATTGATTAAGAGCATGTGATACTTCGACAAGAAATCAAACCAGTCCTGTGATCGATATTTTTTTAAATATATTTAAAAGTGAAATAAAAGCAGAAAAAAATTGCAAAAATATTAATGAATGTAAAAGACAGTGTGTGGCAAAACGTAATGTTGGAAGAAGAAAAATGTTTATTATCTAATAATAAATATTGACCGACGCATTTGTCCATTGCGGCAGAGGTTAGATATATTTCCAACTTTGCTCACTCCAGTGAGCAACCAACC
>JAUMHM010053265.1:0-14900 GCA_032362435.1 Melikaiella ostensackeni
TATATGCCACGAGAGGGCAGACAGGGCTAAGTGGTTGAGAACGTGCGAATGGCTTACCCAGAGGACCTGGATTATGCCGGTCGTCCGAAGCTAAAAACAAAAAAAAACCTAGTCGTTCCAGTCAAGCTGGAAGATTTAGGCGAAGAGCACTTCACAGATCCAGAGGATATCTCGCCAGACAAGCTGGCGCACCAAGTGACGAACTCAGGCCATGCGTGGCCTTATATCCTCTTCTCCCTACTCTCAACTGCCTGGCAGTCCCCGGTGGGGTTCAGCGGTGTCTGTCATTGGCAGCGCGGGCCCACGTGGTTCGTAACTCTGTTTGGAGAGGGGCTCGCTTAATGCATTGAGTGTTGCCTGATTCTATTCTCACTGGCTGGGCCTGTCGTATTCTATATATGCAACTATATTATTTTGAATATCTTATATGAATTAAATTAAATAATTTAAACTACCCTACGAGCTAAGTGGCACGTTACACGATTCCCTCCCTGATTTCTGTGCAAAGGCTTCTGCACGGGAATCCCGAAATTGCACTTTAGCCATTTTCTTTGAACTCTCTCTCTTTTTTTTTTACTCTCATTGCACGAATCTCTCAGAAAACGGCTGAGACAGTTAACCTCTCAGAACATACTTTCGTGGATCACACCTGTTCTATGTCCCTTTTACTTTATCGTTCTTTTTCGATCCGTCAGCTGAACAGCATTATTCTTGATAATTTTGTTTACTTTGAATGGCCCGTCGAAGATGTGACGGGATTTGTCAATCTCCTTATTGATGGCGCTAGATTATCGCGGAATTCTAAAGCAAAACGAGGTCGCCTATCCGTAGCACAATGCTTGATGGGTTTTTCTGTTGTTTACCCCGCTTTTCAGCTACCTTAATCATGTTTTCTTCCGCTTTTTCATTTGCATGTCCCTGGGCTGCGTTGTAAGTTGTGAGAAGTCACTCATGTCACGTATTTTATCCTTTGCCTGTTCGCCGAAATGCAGTTCTTGAGATATATACGCTGCGCTTTCGTTATTGGTTGTGTTCATGTAGTTTTGAATCCGCTGTGTAAGGGTTGCCTACGATGTGTGTTTTTCCGTGCAGTACACCCTAAAATACCGAACTAGTTCGCGCATTCTTCTCTCTACTGGATTAGATTGTGGGTGCCGGATGCTTGAAAACATGGTTTTGACTTCGTATTCAGCTAGCGTTTCAGTCCACACCGGTAACGTGAACTGTGTACCGTGGTCCGTAATGACTGCTTCAGGTTTACCGTTTTGAACGAAGTAGTGGTTGACAATCGTGTTTGGGCAAGTTTTTGTGTTCTCTTTTTTGATTGGGTATAAAGTCACGAGTTCTGAGAACACGTCTTTCGCTACAAAAATGTATTTCGCACCGCCCCTTGACTGTGGTGATGCTGCGTAAAAGTCCAGAGATACTATCATGTTAGGTTTGTCGGGGATAATAGCTGCTATGTTGAATGATTGTTCGCGGACATTATCGTCGGAGGGGTAAAAGACACGGCTGATTTAGTCGGCTGGGATATTGTCTTTTTCCTTACAGTGTAAGATATAAAAATCGTATTCGGATAATATCATTCACCATCGTGCGAGTCTGGAATTGTGGAAGGGGATTTTAAGGAAGAAAGTTAGCGCTTGATGGAATGTGATTATGTTGGAACGGTTATTTATCAGAAATTTGCTAAATTTTAACACTGCGAAAAAGTTCGCGCGTATCTCTCATTCTGTTACTGTGTAATTCATCTCGTGCGTGTTCAGGCATGTACTGATCATGGCGATGATTTTTTTGTTATCATCGTTATTCATTTGGAATAGGATCGCGTTGATACCCTGTTTACCCACATCTGTTTGGAGATAGAATGGTCGGTCCATTGTGTAATATGCTAATGTAACTGTTTCGCAGAAATTTCCCTTAAATCTTTTAAATGTTTCTTCATGTTTTTCTGTCCATTTGAATCTATTTTTTCTGCTTAGGATGTCCCCGAATTCGTTTACGCTTTCGGGGAATGGATTTTCTTAAATTGATCCAATTCTGCCTGGATTCGGTTTTGCTCCTTCACCACAGATTTTAAATCTAAGATAATCTATTTACGTCTCACAAAAGTTACACTTTTCAAAATTAATGGTAAATCCTGCTCTTGTCATTCGTTATAGGTAGCCGTCTAAGTGCTGTATGTGTTCGTCGAATGTTTTTGATGCTATCAGTGTGTCGTCTACGTATGTAATTGCGTGAGGTGTTGTGTTCGGTTGGTACTGCTATACTCACTGCCCTCTCGAAAGCGTTACCAGCTGTCTTGAGCCCAACTCGTGTGAACTGATATGCCTTACCGTCGAAAAAGAATGCAGTATATTTTCTTGATTCTTTTTCTAAAGGAATCTGATAGTATCCTAACGCCATGTCAGTTGTCGTGTAAATTATTTTGTCGTCATGGTTTTGAATTAATTTATATGTCGGTACGAGTCCTTCGTGCTCTGGGTCTATATATTCATTCATAAAGCGCGCGTCCAAGCATGGTCGTACATTCCCGTGTTTGTTATCCACGACCCGTAAAGAGCTGCAGTACGGGCTTGTCAAGGGCTTTATTATTCCGATTTCTAACATGTCCTCGATTGCTTTATGTGTCGCTTCTAATTTAGAAATTGATATTGGGTAATTTCGTGGGATTATGTGCTTATCCGAGGTTGGGACGATGGAATATTAGTACAGCGTAGTACATCCGCATTTTTCTGAAGACGCTTTTCCATTTTTCACGACCATTTTTACTAATTTGTTTTTTTGTTCTGTTGTTAAGTTTTGCTTTTTATCAATGAGTGCTTTTGCTCTAATCTAGAATGTGCTCTCGACAATTTTCATCTTTTCTGTTTCCGAGGGCAGTGACATGATTATTTTATTATTTTCATCTGGTTGATGAAACAATATTAAATCATTTTTAAACTCTTTATCCCCGAAAAATGTCTTTTTTTGGCCGAAGTTGATAACAACTTTATTTCGGTGCAACCAATCCGCGCAAGATTATGTGGTGTGATAGGGACGGAATACGAGCAATATAGATAAAAAAGGATTATAGACAAAGAAATAGCCTGATCCTCCATTGCATGTTATTTATGATTGATTTATGTATTTGATGCTGATTAATGTAAAATTTCGTTATACAGGGCGTCCCAGGTCAACTTGTCTGGACGCATACCGTTTCATGAAAAATAGAAAAATAAATAAAAATTTTTCTGAAAAATTGGTTGAAGTTGTAGTTTTTGAGTTATAGAATAATCAAGCTGGGCCAGTCAGGAGCGTGGTATATTTAGTAGTACATTCGTGAGCAGAAGTCCAACTCTGTGTGAGTGACTACGGCGCTCGCTTGCATGTTGAGCAACGAATGTTCCTACAGAATCCACTATGTGAGAACTGTTTTTTTATAACAACAGGAAAAAGAAAAACCAAAATGAAATTATACTGATATAATTGTTGGAGATACTATTCGAGGAAATATCGAGAAATTTCCGCAGTAATGAAAGTGGTTAGTATCACGAACTTTTTGACTGACTAAGTGACCTAAGAAATGATAGTTTAATATTCTTAGAAACCCCCTTTGCAGTGAAACCAAGCAAACCACTCTTAGAGTGACACCGATCTAAATTCACTTTGAGTGGTTCCAGGAGTTATTGTTCATGCCCTACTTGGAACGATGGAAGAATTTTTGCATTAGCCAATTAGGTTGGTCTCTAGGCCCTTTTTAACAACTTAATGACCGAAGGGATGATTTTATAATATATTTTAATGACATGAATGTCATGACAAATGTTTTAAAGAGTTTAGATGTAAAACATTCAGATCCATGTCACTACAAGGGTGATTCCATAGGGATTTTATACCATTATCCCTTGAGTCATCAAGTTGCTCAGAAATCCGTGGTACCAACCACATTGATGACTGCAGAAATTCTTCGATGTTTCTGAGTAGGGGATGAGCAGAAACTTCTAGCACCCCTCAAACTAAATTCAGATCGGCGTCACTCTAAGGGTGGTTACACAGGAATGTTGTACCATCATCCCTTGATGATGATAAGTCCAGTTCTAATCTGACTACGAAGTCAGGCGTGTTTCTCGGTATTTCAGACCAAGAAGTTTTTCGCCAATTCAACCTCTTTTGAAAATAGTATATCTGGTTTTATCTTCATCGACCGTTAATTCATTTATCTTACAATATTCTTGCAGGGCATAGAGTTTTTTTATTGCATCAATTTTTGATTCGGCTAGAATAATTAAATCATCTAGAATAATTAAATCATCTGCACAAATTAAAACAATAATATCATTATCACCCAAAATTCTGAAACCGGCCAGACCTTTGCTCCTAAAGAAAGTCTCCATGTCAGAAGTTAAGAGGGTAAATATTATCGGACTCAAAATTTCACCCTGCAGGACCCCTTCTGTAATCGGTAACTCATCTGAGAATTCGTCTCGATATGGCGTAAAGACTCCAACTTTTCTAATCTGGATAGTAAAATTTGCGTAAAAATTTTAGAGACCGAGTTTAGAAGAGCTATCCTTCCAAAGATATTGGAATTAGAAGAATCATATTTTTTGTGAAGCTTATGTGTCAAAGATATTGTCCAATCAAGTGGCACATATTTATTTTCAAATATTTGGTTAAAAAACGCCTCAAGGTACAGAAGCCAATTAGGTGGAAAATTTTTGTGAAATTTATTTGAGATTTGATGTGGCCCTGGGGCCTTTTTTGATTTGGTTTTGTTTATTGACGACGTGATTTTGTCTGCTGTAATGCTACTATCTAGTAATGGATGCCGAAAATCCTTAAATTAGGATGGAGACAGGCGTCTTAGCAGGATTGTAAAGCGGATATAATTTTCCCAATCTTTTGTGGTGAAAGCGTTTGATTTGGTTTTCAGTCCACTAAATTTATTCACGGTTTCCCAAAAAGTCTCACTATCGTTAACCTTCTCAAGGCCCGCAACAATACTATTTGAAAAACTTAATTTTTTACGGCCGATTAGAGCTTGGTACGACTTTTCATTTTAATATAAATCTGTTGAGACTCGTCAGAAAAGTTTACCCCACTAGCACTTTTTAATGCACTAAGTAATCAAGTTTTAGCTTGTTGACAATCAGTATCGAAACAGGGTTTGTCACGCTCAGGTTGGTCACAAAAGCTTTTCCTCTCTTTAAACATAACAGCTAATGTGGTGGTATCAACAATCGCCTCCGCAAGGTTCGAGCTTAATCCGTCGATATCGATTTTATCAAAATTAACTTTAAGATTATCAGAAGAATAGAGTTCGCTCGAAATATTTCCTGCTTGCTATCGTCCCACTTAAGGTAGTTCGAAGTTTTACTTTTTTTCACTTCCAGAATGTCAGACTGACTAGCAGAAGCAGGAAGATGTCAGCAGGACACCAAGACATGAAAATGATCAGAGAAGGGTACAGACTGCTCCACCTTTAGGTCATTTATTAAACTTAACGCCTCAGCGTTGCACCAAACCAGGTCGTTTATACTTTTCCCCCCTGCATTCACAAATATGAACTTTGCTAGGTTGTCATTCCCCGATCTGCCGTTTAGTAAATAGAATCCTTTATCTTCTATCATCTCAATCAGTCTCAGCCCCCTTCTGCTGTGAACAATTTCTTGACTGTTGCGCAGGACACAAGAATCAGTGTGAGTAAAAATTTCAGGAGGACCCCGACCCAAACATCCAAACCGACTATTGAAATCACCATAAATAATGGCAGCTACGTTATTAAATTTATCTCATAGTGCACATAAAGCTTCCTCGAATAATTCTAAAATAACATCGATATCAACCGCTGGATTAAAATAGCAAATACCCGAGATGAAATTCATCCTTTTGATATTATAAATTCGTACTAGGATCCAATATTCCGTTTCATCAATAAACTCGCAATTTAATAAGGATAAGTTTTTGAAAAGAGGTAGGCCACCACTTGTCCTACCTCTTGACTTTTCTCTCAGAGCGTTAGAGAAAAAATAATGGCCATCATAATTAACGATAAAATTTGTTGGTGCTTGAGTCAGCCAGGCTTCAACAATTCCAGAAGAGAAATTTTTGGGTGTTTGCGACCGGATCACTTGAGCCCAGGTCCTTCAGTTTTTTTTTTGAGGTCTTTTGTTTTGACGTGCATCCAAAGTGGTCTGAATGAGAGGAGGGAACCCTTCTGTCTGTTCGCTGAAGTTGGTGGGAGGGGATTCCAAAGCCTTGCGTTGTGAATTACATCCAGTGATATCATTTCTCGGTGGATCATCCCTATCTGTTATTCCTTTCGCATCCCGAATCACGCTCTCCAGTAATTGCACCTTCGCGCAGCTGTATCTTTTCTCCTCCACATATAAAAAATTGTAGCTTAAGGAAGTTTTTAGGCCACTATCCCTTGCTCTTTTCAAATGTGGAAGAAGAGTTTTCCTTTCCTTCTGTACCTTTTTTGTATAATCTCCAGAGATGATGATTCCAGTACCATGAAGTTTCTCCAGCTGGGCCAGTATAAGTTTTTCATCTTTGAATGAGCGAAGCTGGGTCAGGATTGAGCAAGGCCTATGAGAGTCCTCTCGCTTTTCATCGCCCAGATGTCTAACAGAATCAATTTGATCCATTTGCAGATCGATGATAAGATTAGATTTGAAAATCACATAAGCCACGTTCTTCAGATTTTCATAGCTCTCCTTAGCAACTTCAAACATGATCAAATCGTTATTTCTGAGCGCTCTATCCATAGCCTCTACTTTTCGGTCCTACTTCCAGATGACAGATTTTAATTTTTCTCCTTCCTTTTTGAGTTCCTTGTTTTCCAGCGTGAGTTGGTCAACCTCACTGTGAAGAGATGAAAGCAAAGTTTCCAAGTTTCCGAATTTCTACATCAGCAGCTCAAATTTGTCGTCAGTCATGTTCAAGGCCATTTTGACTCCGCTATATAGGAACAATAACAAACAGACACAAGCACTGGCTGGAGATACGCAGACAGTACGTAGAGGAAACGTAATAAGTGTAGACGCGCACCGCTTTTAGACACTATCACTAGACAAAGTAACCGCACTGCATCCAAAGTGAATTTGTTTATCTAACAATAATGACTGTTAATCACACTAGAACTACTTTGAAGAGTATATTTCTCACAATTTAACAGTAAAACAACGAAAGTTTGAAGAGCGAACTAACATGCGACCGACTGCCATACTGGCTCAATGGCAACTCTTCATTTTGAATGTTATTTTTTGTTGTTGTAACAAAAGCAGCCCTTACAAGGTTGACTCTCTAGGGATATTTGTCACGCAACTCTGTGTAATCATTTTTAAACGCGTAAGATTTTTCTAAGTGAGCTAGTAAAAGTGCCTACTTAGCATCCCTCGGTATTATTTCTGGCTAACTATTTGTGCGAAGATTTTTTTGATTCTTGTTCTGAATAATGAAACTTCCCCTTTTTGTCTGCCACCGTGAAGATCTGTATTTTTTTTCAAAGTTCAAGCGCACTGATTCATTTTCCTTTTCCGTCACATTGCGTCAACATGAAAGCGAACGAAATGGTGGGGGTGCCCAAGGGACAACTGACGGTCACTTACACAGAGTTGGACTTCTGCTCAAGAACGCCCGACTGATTATACCGTGCTCCTGATTGGTCCGGCTTGATAATTTCATAACTCCAAAGCTACAACTTCAACGAATTTCCTGAAAAAAATTTTTCGATTTTCTTATTTATTTTTCATACAGGTATATGAGTCCGGACAAGTTGACCTGGGATACCCTGTATGTTAGGTAATCTTTATGTCGAACATGTGTTTTTTTCAAACTAATATGAAAAAAACTTATCACAGAGGCACTCTAATGCAGGCTGTTTGCAGGTGATGGCAATAACGTTCGTACGCTGATTGCAAGACTTACGAGTATGTACCCCTCGGAATGACAAGTGCTTTCTGGACTAAGCTTTTTCGGGCTGCTGGCTGCCTTTATTTTAATACATCTTGCTAAACGCAAAGTGCTTACACAGGGTAATCTGCAACAACGACAAATGCCATAGCTACATAAAGTTACATATTGTTACATAAAGTTACATATTGTTACATAAAGTATCGTGTGCACCAAGGTGGCAGTTACGTCTTTTTGCCCTCTCTTGCTTGCCATTTTCGCATTCGACTCGCGCTTCGTGCTTATATTCTAAGCCTCGTTATTGAAAACCTAATGTTGGTTAAAAAACCTGAACTTGCCTCCTATGTACACAATACACTATTAAGGGCCCTCGTAACTTTGATAGGTTTCTAGGAAGACATTTTTTTTATAATTTTAGTTACCAAACAGAATATAGTTTTCATATACGAACAAGAGCATTTATTTTGATTTTTAAATTATGATAATAATTTAATGCGCACTGTAGTTTTTGAGTTTTGCGATCGATAGAATAGAATTCAAATGATTGAACAGTATTTAAATCAATCTATTCTGAGAATAATTTCGAGTATAGAACTTATTTCATGAAATAATTTCATATACAATCCTTGATTGACTGCACTGCTTGTCCGAGCCACGGCTAGCCTCGATGTGTCTTTTCTTTAGCTCTCTGAAATAACTTGCTCGCTCTTTACCGAGGGGCATCATTTGAATCGGACTTTTGCAGGGTCCAATTTTATGGCTAAACGGTGTAGTATTTTGGCTCACCTTTTGCACACGTAATTTGAATAGTATTCTCTTTGAAAGTCTAGGGCTATTTTTCAGTAAAACTGTTTCTATTTCCTGTAATAATCGAAAAAGTTTAATTATGCCGTCATCCATGAATGACGTCACGCTCATTTACCGGGGAAATGGGCACTATCGAACGTGACGAAGCGCGACAGAAGGAGTGGTTTTATACTTCGTGACGTCACGATTCAAATGATAATATTATCAAGAAAAACATTTACTCTAAATTACATTTTTTAAATTATCATCCGCACGAAAATTTTCTAACTGCATTGTTTTCGTTGAGCCTGAAATCTGGTAATGCTCAGCAATAACAAAATTAATGCTTTCGAAGGAAAATCATTTTTAAAACTGCTTTTTATTAAATTAAAATGTAATCTTAGCATATTTTTTTTAAAGAACAATTTAAGATATAATGAGAGAACAGGGGGGAGGGTAATTGTGACATGGCATTATTTTAAAGAAGAGGAGATTCGCCTTACAATACTTTGCGTGACAAAAGGGTGGAAGGGTATAAAATTTCCCAGAAAAACGTGACATCAATTATAGACGACGCTATTATAATGCGCCTTACATAAGACTTATGATTAAAATAGTCGGATCACTCAATGTCACCTTTCTCTAGCTTTTGCTGCTTGTCTGAGCATAGTCAAGTTTTCTGCAGTACCAATGTTTACAAGAAAACATATTAACACTGCAGCTCAGTTGCCCCAAGCTCCAATGTATTTGACAGCGACAAAGTTTTTGTTACAGAATTCATTTTCAAAACTAGCATTAATTGGATCGTTTGTCATACAGAAATTATTCTTTGTACTGGAGATGGCCCCCATTTGTGACCAGAAACTATATGTCATGAATTAATTTAATCATTCTTACTCTTCATTCAAATTAAAATGTTTATTTTGTAGCGAACCCTAAATTAATTGGAACAATAGTATATTATGCTGCAAGGGAAGGAAGGAGGCGATTTTTGCCGAGTGTGAGTTTTCTGTCTGAGTGAAACGAGGGCCGCAATCACATCAGATGAAAATCGGCTCCTTTTCGTGTGTTATACGATACTTTCTCTCCGACTTCACTAAAATTGTCATATTGACGTGTGTGTAATAATTGGTGTGGAGTCGCGTATTTGTATTCAGTAACGGATGCGGGTGTGCAGTTGGCTACGCAGGCGCAGTGCTTCTCCGTTACTCCCTCTGGCACCTATATTACTTTCGGAGGAAGTAGTGAAGTCGCACTGTACATGCGTAGTCAACTGCGCATGCGCACTCGTCACTGGTTAGGAATAGGCGGTTTCCGTCCTGCGTCGCTGGACCGAAATATGTCCATCTTAGTGAAGTCGGGTAAATATCACTATAATGAGGTACTTCTTTTATTGGAATACGGATGGAATGAGTTGAAAGAGGTAAAATGTGATAGTGAGACGGTCCAGAAATGATTTTTTTCGAAGTGGGCTTCACTGAAGAGATCCCGTAATTCGCGCGCACATTGAAAATGGGTTGGAGGAGGGGGGATAGACTCGACGCTGTCACACACTACACTCTCGACTTTGCACAAACAGTCTCGTATATCACTGTAATCTTCTGGGTCTTAGTTCACTGGATTTGACACTGAGTATGCCTCAATTTATGGAAACTTTAGGTCGCACACCGCACCTGAAAGAAGGCAGAGCGCTCACAAATAGAACGGGATGGCGTATGAGAGGGACACAAAAGAAGGGCTCCCGAGAACACTCATGAGACTAGAAAGTCCCACCGTGAGCGCACAAGAGTGTTCCAGAAGGAAGGGGTGGTCACCTCAGTGCTTCCAATGACTCCCCGAAGCAGTACTGCGCATGCGTCAATCAGAGCTCGTCATTGGTAGAGAAAAGAGAATAAATAGCTATTCTTTTAATTCTCTATGGTATTCTCCACCAATGACAAGGCTTCTAATAGCGCATGCGCTGTAGTGCTCCGAGCCATCGTTAGAAGCACTGGGTCACGGGCTTCGATGAGCACACTCTTGCGAATTGCACAATGAAGACACATCGCCACGTTAAGGAAGGGAAGAGGGGAAACAAATTATACACATAAATAAAACAAGAAAATGCTTGATTAATATTTCTCCGTGATAGAATATGAGATTGAGACCAGTAGTTCCATGAAAAGTTCTAAGAGTGGGTAGTAGAAATAAAACACGATATTGTATTTCATTGGATGAGGCCAAGCTGGATATCCAAGAAGCATCAAAGCGAAATTTATATTAGGTTACCAGCACCTTGAATATAAAAACGAATCTTTTATAAGAATGAATTTGTTATGAAAATAGGTCTTAGAAAGTAAAAAATTTATGATGATGAATTACCTTTTTGTGGAGGAGACCTTAAATGTAGATCCAAAGCGACAACTTCCAATTAGAGTGGATCCAGTTTGGTATATTCCCAATTAACACATTTAAATTAAATCTATTTAAGTATGGTGGCACCCTTATCAAAGTTTGAATCTTATGATGACGGTCCAGGCCTTAATTTATAGTCGCTAGTAAAGTTTGTTGAGATAGCAAAGCAAATGCTGCCGACGGACATACAGGTACTTCACCGAGAAATATCTCTGGTCTTTCAAAGAGAATACTGTTCAGGTCACTTATGCAAAAGATTAGAAAAAATACTAAACCGCTTGGACGTTAAATGGGACTCCGCACAAGCCTGATTCAAATGAGGCACCTTAACAGACGACCCTAAATTTCCCTCAGTCTACTGATTTCAGACTCTCGCAAAATAATAAAAAGAAACTTTAAAATCTGATCTACAAACGGAAACTGCCATTAGAATCGTCACATTCTGAAACCTTTGAAAACAAATATAATAATTGTACACCAAGTTTTAATATATCCACAGAATCTACATGGTAACACCCATAGAGCATTTTTTTATTCTTTCGGAAAACAATTATTTAAACTCTTTGAGTTTAGTATTTTTGGAAAAGTTGAACGATATCAAAAGGAAAGTACTCCGGTGGGCGCCCACCGCCTATTCCGCCCTGTCCGTGCCTCGTGTGTCGAGTGTCGCTAGAATGTCGTCGCGAAAATCTATCATGCTACACAAAATAAGTCCTATTTTAGGAACCGGTAGTGTATGTTGAGTAAATAGTTCACACTTTATACAAATATAATTGTAAATATATTGGGCTTAAGCTACTTTGATAATGTTACAGGTTAATTAACATATTTGATCGCGGATCACGACACTAAAAAACATATTGGAACAGAGCGTACCCGAAAGCACATTGTAAGATGTAGGTGAACAGGATGAAGCAGGCGAAATTGTTTCGAGTCAAGAATTTCCCGAATCCATAATCTGTTGATTTAAATGTCTATAAGGAACAAAATGGACTAGCACATTTTGTATAGGATAATTTTGCCTTTATAAACAATTATTGAGCTTGGATCTGGACGTAGTTAATGTCAATGATTAATAGCAACTTGGTTGAAATAACATTTAATGAAATAATAAAATTAAACAATACAATGATATAATTTCTCGGTAAGGCCATCAATCGAGTACTGCCTATCTGTACCCTCATCCCTTAAAATCCTCTCTCTTACGTTGGGCCTTACACCATCTGTGATCTACCGATCTATCTACTGTCTATCTATTTCGAGTACACAACTCAAATTGCAACTGAAGTAAAAATAAAAATTACCATAATAAGTTTAGAGCTGTGCAAATCTGAAGAAGACAAATAAATTGTTCATAACACTCTCTTACCTTTTAAAAACAAATTTCAAACTTATGTAAACATTCAATGCTATTCCTGCAAAAAAAGTTTCAACTGGAGAATGAGCTTGGGATCTGAATCAATCGCGCATTGTTAAATCATTTTACTTAATTTTGTTGTCTGATATATCTCTATTAATACATTATCCGCTTTGTATTTAAGTTGCAGAAGGTTTCAGGACTATGTAAGAAAGTTTTTCGATCTCGGGGTGATTTGCGCATTATAAATATATTAAGAGAGAAAGTACTTGATCACCCTTGTTGTTCATCTATCGAGGAAAACTTTAGGTATGCCTCTTGTTTGGGTTGATACTCGTCTCAATGAAAGGTATTTACTAGAGGTTTTCTGAGAGAAATCGAGAAGTCGCAATTTTGTGACATTTTCGAGAAAAATACATTCAAAGAATTACGAACGGACGGTCATAGAGTCGGCATAAAAGTATTTCCAAGCGTCGGTAACTCACCTGGTAGAGCACTTGGCTGATAGTCGGAAGGTTGCGCGTTCGATTCTCGCTGCCCTTACTTTTTTTATTCATTAAAATCTCTATTCATTCCATTTTTTAATAATAATTAATAAAATCATGCCATCTAATGATTATTTAATCTTTATTTTTAGTGAAAACTCTGTTTATCGTATTTTTAATATCTCTCGTGTGGAAAATTGTACATTTTATTAAAATTCTTTATTCGGCAATGGTTTCGAGTATCTATGGTTTTTAACTGAATTAGGAACAAAGTGTTTCAGATGAAAATTTCAATATTGAATACGGAATATCAGTGGATGCAGTGACTTATTTCATAGATATTTACTACCAAGAATGGGGTCTCATTTCTGTTGCCTGTACAATTTTGACCTGGGGGCAACAGCTGTGCCTGTATACAAGATTTTTTAGGGTTTCAAACTAAACGTGGAGAAAAGGGATACGGCCATTAGGACCACCCGATGAGATGGTCTTGGAAAGTCGTAGTCGAAACTGTTTTTGGAGTGATTAGGCGTACTTTTCGAAGCAGTTATCAGAAGTGTCTTGAAAGTTTATTCTCACGTTTTATTGTACATGCAAAAAGTTTATATGTCGGAGATCTTGTCGAATCAGAATCTTCTACAGTCATTTCCGAAGAAGCTTCGTTGATGGGAGAAAAACTGTACGATAATTGTGGGTTTTCATTAAAAATAATGATTGAATAATTATTGTATATATAACAATATACTTCTTTCTCAACTTTACTACTTAGTAGTTTTAGTAGGTAAGTGAGCATTGCGTATTGTAGTAGTATGTTGTGTGACACCTACGCGCACGCGTCCCACATACTTTTTTTTTTTAAACTGAGTGCGAAGTGTGCAAAGATTGGCCAGATCTTATTCGCACACGGTTTGATGTGCGAGAATAAGTTCTGCCAGAACTTGTGAGAATCGGGCACTTTTCGTAAGCTATGCAGGCAGAAAAAACCGAACTTCGCACGCAGTTGTTCCAAAAAGTATTTTTTAATTCAAAAATAGAATGTGAAAATTACCTATCTTAAATTACAATTGAACACCTGAGTCTATCAATCTAGGAAACCAATAAATCACTCTTGTTTTCCCCTCCTCTTGTTCTATTTCTGCGAACTGATTTCGAATGTCAAGTGTTCCATCTTGCATAATTCTGCCACTTCTTATAGTGCACACTGCTAATTTCGATAATTTGGAATTACGAGAACTTCTCTTTCTCATACTGAATCACCAGAATAAAAAAAAAAGCTGATATTTGTGGCTTACAGGAAATTGCGGACCCTTTGATGGATTTGAAGCAGGGAATGGAGATATTGAGAGTGAATAAGACTTTTCGTGGAATTCTGAGCACGCTTCTCTCAATCGGAATATTTCTCAATGGAAATGAGGTTGGTATTGAAAGCTCGCAAATTATAACCGCCTAATCTGTCTTAGGCAGACAATTCTTTAGTGGCGGAAATATTAAGATCAATATGGTGTAACAATGAAAAAACTGAAAGAGTTTCCCGATTGGACTCACATTGGACAACTTATAGTTCTATTGGATTGTAGCTCATGAACATAAATGTTTCCATTCGGCTAAGTATGTTCACGGACTGGGGGAGGGGGGGTGATATTTTTCCGTCTTTTACGGTTTCAGAATAAGATACTTTTTGTTGGCCTAAATTGAAAGATGAGATTTTTTTCTTCAAGAATCACTGGATTAAAATAGAGATTGTGATTTGTTACTCATGAAAATAAGCGTTGCACGGCGAGGTCAGTAAGGGCTTCAACCAACTTTAATCAAAAAGATTATAAAATACTGTTGTGTCTTGATAATACAAAATTAGTTTTTAAAAACTTTAATATTTCTCTTTACAGTGTTGTATTTCGTCATTAACGAATAGATTCTTGGGACTTTCCCACATAACGAAACCATCTGCCAAAAATTGTAAAACATTCTAAAGCTTGGCC
>JAUMHM010053286.1:0-14900 GCA_032362435.1 Melikaiella ostensackeni
AGAAATATTAATATATATATATATATATATATATATATATATATATATATTAATATAGCACACAAAGGTATTATTTAAATTTAAATTTCTCTTTTCTTAATTCGCTCAGTATATAGTGCTCCAAAAGTATAAATTAAGAGAAAAGGGTATCTGCTGTAGAGCCGCCGATACGTCGATTTATAATAAATAATATTGAAGTTTTTTCATTCATTTATTTCTATAATCCTATTCAAGTATAAATGTATTTAAAAAATAAACAATTTACTTACCCTTCCCGAAACCGTAACGCCATCAGCCGCATAGGTTAACCTCTCCCATATAAGGTCATCAGGGTCGAAATGCTCATGCCAGATTGCATCCCCCGCTTTTAGTTTGATATCATCGCCAAAAATCGCTATTAGCCACAGTTTTATTATTTTTTCATCCTTAGGCACAATAATAAATTTACATTTTTTAGTGCTTGACTGCTTGTAACTGTATCCACATTTGCACTCGACAATCACACATTTCACCATTTTTAATAACAACTTTTTGTTCACTGGATGTCAAATTTTTGTACTTTCCCGTTATTACAAGTAAAAATACTTAAAAACGTCTTTTTTTAAACTCAAAGTGTAAATATTTACATTATCAAATCC
This sequence comes from Melikaiella ostensackeni, assembly GCA_032362435.1. Taxonomy (NCBI): domain Eukaryota; kingdom Metazoa; phylum Arthropoda; class Insecta; order Hymenoptera; family Cynipidae; genus Melikaiella; species Melikaiella ostensackeni. The sequence continues at coordinate 639 of JAUMHM010053286.1, forward strand.
ATTTGCGCAGCTAGTCGGCCCAATGCACAGCCAGCGCCACCGTGGGCGCGGTCAACATTTCCGACATTTTCAACTCAGAGTGCCACGGGACTGGTTGTGACTCTAAAGAGAATAAAACTTCAATTTAAGTTTTCATAAAGTGCCAAAGCTTGGAAGTGTTAAAAAAAAGGCGAAACTCATTTGGAAAAATTGAAGTTGTAGATAAACACAGTGAGTGGTTAAAAAATTTAAATGTGAAAGATTATAACGTCGAAAATTTACCTGTCTGTTCCTTGCATTTCAATGAAAATGATTACTGGCACAATTCATATATTATACACGCACAGTTTTATTGCAATTCTCATCGCCACTATTAATTAATAACCTTTCTGTTATTTTGTGTGGTTCTGAAGTTGAAGCACTGGTTTAAAAGCACAATGAATATATTTCAAGTTTTTCGCGAGCTTTTATGGTAGCTCCGCACATTACAATCATACCAGAATTAAGAATATTTTGGCCTTCGATCATATGTCTTGATGCAGGTGTAGCTCTTTCTTAACTGCACAAACTATCTAAGTCCAAAAACACCATTTTCTAAACTTAAACACATTTTTAAATTAAATTATTGCTACTACTCCATATTATGCATATGGCTTCCGCGGCCATATTTGTATGGCACCGCAGTGCCTCTTTTAGCGCGGTGGATGTTTTCATTCCAATGGTGAAAGAAGTACTGATACTGCTGATTGCATTCAACTTGCGCAAACATTTCGAAGCAGTTGTAAGTCTCAGAGACCAGAGCAAATTTGCAATCGACCTGCAAATACAGCTGAAAGCACTTTTCAAATTTAGGAAACCAGTACAAATTAGTAGTGAACCTGTTCAAATGACAGAAAAAGTGTTTTGCTCCCTCCGGTTGAACGTGAGATAGGCAATAAGCGCGAACAGTGGAAATGCATCCGTATTTTTAAAATGAATTGAACAGCTACAGTCTTTGCAGGATGAGGGTAGATTGGGACCCATAACAGGCGATAATCTCGGATTGCATTTCATTTTTGAATTAGTAGAGTGTTTTAATGCAAATGTCTTTTGTAGATTTTGTAAACTTAGCAAAGAATAAAGAAAATATTTCTGCAAAGAAGATCCAAATACTTTACAAACAGAGGCTACATATTAGGCAGATTCATTACTTAACGATGTTCCGCAAACGAGTATAAAAGAAGAGAATGAATTTCACGAAATCAAAGGATTTCACACGACTCGAAATCTAGTTGTCGATATAATGCACATCTTTGAAGGTATAGGTGATTTCGGCATGGCAAAAATATTAGTTTACTCTATTTTTATCAAGGAACTATTTGCTTTGGAGGATCTTAATTATCGAATGCAATATTACGATTACGGCCCGATCAACAAACAAAGTATTCCACCTCCAGTTTCAGAAACGTTTAGTACGAAAAACCTTAAGATCTCTATGTCGGCGAAAGAAATGTGGATATTTGACCTCTGTTTTGGTTTAATGATGGGTGAACAGATACCACCTGACGACCCTGTGTGGCTATTTTATCTCAATCTTCGTGAAATTATTTGTCTTGTGACTTCCACGTCATTGCAAAAAGAATGTAGTTTTCTCTTAGACGCGCTTTTGGGAGAGCACAATCATTCATTCGCACAATCATTCAATAAACATTTAAAACCCAAAGCACATTTCTTGACACACTATGGTGGCGTTATGAGAGCTTGTGGGCCTCTGATAAAATTATGGTGCATGAGATTCGAATCAAAGCACCCAGAATCGAAAACCACAGCGAATATATGATTTTGCAAAAAGAATATTATATACACTTCAGCTTTCAAATACCAATTGAAGGTCGCGAATTTTTTGTTGCATGATAAAGGCCTATCTGAAAAAATAGAAGTAACTTTGCGTGATTTATCAGTTTGAAGTCCCAATAATCTTCCGATTTTTCAGGAAAAAATCTTCTTGCAAAATGGATTCAGAAATCCGGTACTAAGTATAAGAAAAATCTGGCTATCTTATCAGGAGAAAGGAATGGATTTTTAGAATTCGGTCGTATTAGAAACATAATATTAGATGAAAAACAAAGTGTATTTTTCTTGTGCGAAAAATTCAAAGTTATAAAATAAGACTTGCTTTACGATGCGTACGAAGTCCAATACACAAACACGTAATTCATCTCTAGTTATGGTATACTGCTAAGCCCTATGCCGTTACACATTATAAAGGAGCGTGGCAAAAAGTATATTTTGTTAAGACATTTGCCGTAATTATAAGACATTACCAGCGGATGCAAAGTATTACAGTTATAAAAAGCTTCTTACCTTTTCTATATAAAAGATGTAAAATTGCGTTACGAAACACTTAGTAAAATTTTAAGACACGTAAGACTGTTTACTGTACTTTTAAGGCGCATATGTAAGACCTTGTAAGAGATGACATGTTTTCAAGTTGTAATAACTTTACTTTACTTTTGTATTTTTTTTAAAATTTAATTCCCCGAACAAATTCATTACTTACCTGCATTTTCAAAACATCTTGAATTTAGAAGGTTCTACTTTTTTTGAATACGAACTTAACAAAATTCAACTTACCTGTATCTTATCGAAATCATATTTTTCACTTAAATTTGTTAATTTCTGATGTTATTTTCATTATTGTATACATAAGGATGTGTGAATTAGATAAATCCAAACTAAGAAATATTTTGGAAAAATTATTGAATAATTATTTTAAAATAAACGTTCATTTATAGCGCATGACCAATAGCTTCCATATGCACATGTGATTTAGTTTTTAAGAATAAATCTTTGTCAAGAACAGTTTCAGCTCCGTCATCGCTAATATAGACAATTTAATACCTATTTTTGGTATTTAAAATGTATGTTACAAGTATTATTAATACTTGAAACAAGTATTACGTGAAATTTCACTTTCAGGGATGTACCCCTTTCCCTAGATCGATTTCAGGGATAGCTTATGCCTGCTCTTGGTATTAAAAACCTAATTCTGCGACAATTTTTTTTCCGTGAAAGTTTGAAAAATTGATTTTACTAACGATTGAGTATTCATTATTTGAAAAATTTTCCATTTATCACCAACTACTGCAAAAAATTACAAAAATCGAAATAGAATTTGTAAACAAAACCTGTAACATTTAAAGGGTGGCAGCTCAGAACCAGATAACCAACATTTTTATTTAAAATGGGTTTATTGCATGAAAAATTCTTTGAAAATCGAATACACATTGTGGTGAAAGGATTTTTTCGAAATATCATTTTTTGATACAATAATTTAAATGAAATTATTAAAATAACATTTTAACGTAGTAATAATTTTTTTAGTATTGATATTCCTTGAAATTATTGTAATTTAATGAAAAAAAAATCTTTTTTGCATTGTTAGCGAGATAATTTGGATAAAGATTCCTTTCAAACTCCGTGTACTTACGTAATCTGACGCGCTGATTACGAATATGATAGTGGAAGCTGGCGCAGATTCGATTTTCATGATAAAACCATTTAAAAAACCCATGAAAATCATGGTTTTTTGCGCTTATCTCAGCCAATACGCAAAATTTCGCAAAATGTTTGAAACAAAAATTGGAGATCTCAACAAGATATACATTTTTTCGCGTGCATTTTCTTCCACAAGTAATAGTTTCTGAAACAATTAGTAACTGCACCCAAAAATGTCTGTCGTACTGTGATATTGCGATCTTCAATTTTAATTTTCTCGGAGCAGAATAATTTGTTTAGATCAATCATTCTTAATTCTCATTCAGCAACCCCATGTCTCGGGAGCTAGTTTTCATTTTTGTAAAAAATTGAAGCTTCGATTTTCAATCGTCATCCAGTGCCGATTTTGAAAACCTATGAATTTTTAATCTCAAAATTCTCAGTGCTACTTTCGTTCTATTGTGAAATTCCCATTTTGTTAGTTATCTAGTATAGTTTTCCACTATGAAATTAGTAAATACTCGTATTTCGACCAATCCAATTAGTGATTTTTGACTAAACTCTACTGACTCACTTTCTTCCAATAGAATGAGTAGAATTTCACCACGCAGTAGTGAAATTTCACTAATTTACATTTAGGGCTCACCACTTATCTTCAAGGTAGGACTTCGTGCCATTCAACAACATACTTGTAAATTTTGTCGCGAATTATTATTAAAAAATTCAATTTCTTAAACATTTTATAACATTTTTTTCTGAAAGTCGCATCTTTCCATTTCAAGAATAATATTATTACCAAAAAATTGCCATTTGACAACATATAGTAATAGTTATCATAATTTGATGTAATAAATCTCTCAAACAAAATCACTGTTTTTGGCCTCTTTTAACTCAATGTTCTTTTTCGCGGCGAAATATAGTTCTTAACATAAGAATAAGTGATTTTGCTGACAAGAAGAACCTAAGAAGTAGCAGAACAATGAGACTGTGAATTTATTTATAAGAATTTTCAAAAACAATGATAATGATGTTGTCAAGTAGTAATCCATTGTGTCAGTATATTATTTTTCAGAAGAAATGAAATGACTCTGCAGCAAAGGAAAATTTCCCTTGTTTAGAACTGCGATATAAGTGTATTCGTCCATAACAATTGTTCACAAGAATTGTTTGTAACAATGGCAATTGTTGTTGAAAGATAATCTATTGTGACAAGATATTATTTTTTAGATATAAAGAAGTGATTTCGAAGTAAAGAAACTTTTACTTATCTGTACATAAAATTAATTCTACGACATTCAAATAACAACCGTTTGAATGTTTACATGCTGGTGTTAAATCCGCCCATGTTAAAGTTATTTTATTGGACGATTAAGAAAATATATAGCTTCAAAGTTCAAGGTTCTTCCAACAAAATTATCGTTCCGAAATCTTGCGTTCAACTCATTGCGAAATCTAGTAAATTGTTCCTTAAATTTTCTTAAATTGATAAAATCAAAAGCATATCCTAGTCTTCAAATCTGGACCAAGGACACGAACAAATATTACGTGATTGCTGAGTAATCATAAAAAATGTTTACTCATGGAATGAAAATTTCTGCAAAGCAAAAAATACGGCATTCGTCACGTGCGTTAATTTGTTATCATAATCATTCTTTGAAAAAATAAATATTTGACCTTCATAAATGAAGGTAGAAAATAATTATTTTTTCAAATTTTGACCTGTAGATAAAAGGCAACATTTTTTTAATTGATATTAAAAGAGTAACAAATCGCTAAAGTCGATAGCACCTACAAAATATCTAAAAATTTCACCTAATTCGTTATTTTTATTGTGTATTTTAAAAAAATCACTGAATATGCTAGCCGAAAACTACCTAATTTCACGGCTTTAACTTTGGGCTATCATGAATTGCGCCCAAGGGATCTTCAGGTGCTGCTCCCATGCAAAGGCTCTGATTTCAAACTGATATTTGCATTTTCTGTTTCTTTATACAGATAATATATGCTCTATTTCTTGGCTAGGATGTAGAAGTGCAAGATATTTATTGATTTTTTTTAAATTACACATATATCGTAGTTTGAAATTTGTATTTTGAATAATAAAAATAACAAATTAATTGAAATTTTATGATTTTTGTGGGTACCATCGACTCCAGCGATTCCTAACTTTTTTAATATCAATCAAAAAGAAAGTTTTTCTTCTACAAGTCGAAATTCGAAAGAAAAAATTTATATTTATAAAATACAAATTTATATTATTGACCTTCGTTTATGAAGGTAAAATCTTTTATATTTCCAAGAATAATTATGATAACAAATTGACGCACGCGACGAATCTTGTATTTTTAGCTTCGCAGGAATCTTCATTCCACGGGTGAACATTCTTTATGATCACTCAGCAATCACGTAATATTTATTCGTGTCCTTGGTCCAGATTTGGAGAGTATGATGTGCTCTTGGTTTTATAATTTAAAATGATTTTAAGAACAATTTTATTTTTATTTATTTCCAACAAATTTTGTTTGAATCCCAAAAACTTTCTTCTGTGTGTTTATTGTTTATTAAAGCTTCAATAATTTCTTCGCATTTCTACTAGGGAAAGAGATGTGAAAAAAGAGTTGGAGGTTGAAGTTATAAGTTATTAGAAATTGAATTCCTCTTTTTCATAAGCTTCTAATAATGATGCATTTTCATATAAGTAATGATTATGTAAGATAAGTTGAATTTTGAAGAACCCCGCACGAAATGTATTATATAGTGGAAAAAGCCCTCCGGTGAGATTGTCTGATTACGACATTTGATAAGCATGTCATCTAGTAAACTGAAGTAACAGAAAACCGAGCTTGACCGAACTTCGACCGAAAGACCTTTTCAATACACTTTGTCCAGGGTTCTTTATAAAATAAGAAAGGATAAATTGAATATAATCATTTCAATCGTCATACTAACAATTATTGTCAGAAATTTTCACCATGCCGACTACGGCGTACTGAAAAAATTAAATATTTTGCTTTCGTTTTTGGTTAGGGCTAAAAAGTTTCTGGTAGGTGACAAAATAACTTCCGAAAAAGATGAGTCCTAAAAAAAATGCCTTTAGTGCGCGGAAGGATGCAATATGTGAAAATAGGGAAAATAATAGATTTCTCATCGCCAAAGGCTCAAAAATGGTTATTTTTGATCCAGATGTGTGGTGAAAAATGCATATTGTATCCACATCAAACCTGCTTATAGAAACAATGAGAACATGTCCTGTCTTCGCGCATTCATGTTAAATTGACAAATAATCGTAAAAATCACGAAATATGAGATATTTTTTAGTATTACAAGCTCAAAAATGGTTATTTCTCATCCGGGCAAACGATAAGAATGCATATTATATCCACATATATACCTGCTTAGTATAGACTTAATGGAAAAATGTCCTGTGTTCGCGTATTCATGTTAAAGTGACAGATAATTGAAAAAATCACAAAGTATTATATATTTTTCACTACTTCAAGCTCAAAAATTTTAATTTTCATTTCAGGTAAAGAATATAATCTGTGTACGATATTTTAGTCTTGACCATTTGTCTGTTACTTCATTATATAATAAAATATTTAGCCTAATTTTTTTACGATGAATCACTTCTTAGATGTTGAATTGGTGTTCATTTCCGAAAACTGGCAATATTGTTCTGCTCTTGAATCGCGTTCTGACTCTTTGATCGGATGAGTAAGCCTGACTAGATGAAGCTTTTACTATACTTCTCTTACGCATCTCTCAACAACTTGCGTATGATATGGAAGGTCAAAAGCTTCCTTGAAGAGTAGAGAATTTCTCTTTTTCTTTTCAAAGTTCTCCAAATCTTCTTTCGTCATCGGTTTGGTTAGGGGAGGTTCTGTCACAAGGCAGTTGAAGTAGTCTTTGGCATGTAAAATTAGTTTAAGAATATCAAATTTTCTGACTTCTTTGGTAATTTTTATTGTTTAAATGTATGCTGAATCATGTGTGCTGATCAAGAAATAGATATAAGTTCGGAAAACATTACAAAATTAAATGGAATTTAAAGTTTTGTATTTTTGAGGACTTCAACATTAATGTGGGATCATGAAATATCCTTAATAGCAACCATACTGAAAAGATACATATGGAAATTTCCGATTCAGTTACATAACTTCATGAAATTTACAATAAAAAATCTTTTGCAGAATGTCAGATACCATTTATATCAATTCTACAATGTCAAATTTTTATTAAAAGTATATTTCATGTTAGAACATAATAATACTATAATTGTAAATGATTCGCGACACATTTTAGATTTTAGAGAGGTAAACTGATATTTCAAAACACTCAACACATGAATAATACAAAAAAGCTTCAATTATAAAATTTAATAATATATTATGTCAAATATATTCAATATGGTTTTTACGTGCTAGTATACTCCTCATTATGTATGAAAAAAAGAAATTAGTACGAGACAATTAAGAGAGTTGACAAAAAAGAGAAGGAAGAGAGTTATTTGAAGAAATAATGTAATATTTATGTAGAAGAGTGATTCCAAGTGCAATGTGAATGTATCGTAATTCACAATAATTTACAAGTAATGTACTTTACAATAAATAAATAAAATAAAAACAGTAATAATAAATTTAGGAAAAACTTTCAAGAATAACAACGTGGGTCACGTAGAATCATAAACTATATGTTTTAAAATAACCTACCTTAAATTTATATTTCAATTCATTATTTATGTATATTATTATCCAGAAATCCTTCTGGTTAGTGTTGAAGCATTTAATTTCATATTTACGTACTGTCATTAACATTTATTATTCTTCCTTTTTTATCATCCACTATAAAGACAGGCCCGCTGAATGTGCATTTTCAATACATAATTAAAATGATACATTCACTACTTCTTGGACATTTATATTAACAATTCATCATGTAGTAATACCCAGTATTGAAAAATCAGTTTATTGTTCTCAATGTATAACTCATTGGTTTAGCGCAAATATTGATTTATAAAAACTTGGTAGAATTTTGAATGTGTTTATATTATATGAACAGTATTTGGCAGTGTCTATTAATTTCAAAGAATTTGCATCTGAAATTTTTTTGTTATCCATAATCAACATATTTTTAAAAATTTTGTTTATAACGCAATATATTGCGGCTTTTTTGTACCCTCTTTATATCTTTAAACTTATGAATACTATTTGGCGATGCCTATTGATTTCAAATCACTCGTATGTGAAACTTTGTATCTATAAATAATTGATTTTTTTTGTCAAATGATGTTGCAAGTTGCAGCAGAATATTTGGCGGCGTTTTTTACCCTCGTTCCTTTCAAAGGTCATTTTTGAGACAGTATTGTCATATTTACCAAAAGGATTAGTCAAAAACACTAAGGTGAAACACAAGATACCAATCACGTTCCTTATTTTCTAAATATTGAGAAACCTACTTGAGAAGATATTTATTAAGACTGTAACTAATAATGATTCTAAAAAAAATTTCAGGATACATACTAGTCGCTATCTAATTCCTTCTAAATTATTTGTTTCTCGTGACTATTTTCTTTCCACTCTGAAGTCATAAATATAGTTCAGATTTATGGCATTATATTTGCAACTCAGAAGGATTAAAATTACTCACCAGGCAAACGAAAAATCAGTAAGTTGTCTTAAGGAATGCGAAAAAAAAATCTTTTAATGAAGAAAGAGGTACATGAACCACATATTAAGTGACAAGTTTAAAAAAAAATCACGAATATCTGGAATTTTGTACTTCGACTTCAACTTGTGTCCTGACGTAGGCAAGTTGTGGTAAAAAACTAAAATTTACAGGACGCAATCCTTGGAATCTTATCTTTAGTTTAGGTTAATCAAACTTAAAAATTTTCACTGGTTCTCGAAATATGACCAAAAATGTCAAAACTTGCCTGCGTCAAGTCTCAGTTGGGAATCACCGCTGTCGGCCGTGAGAGCAGTGATCGCTGAGAATTTCTCGGATTTTGTACCTCATTTTCAACTCGTGCTATAACTTAGGAAAGTTGTGGAAAATGAATAAAATTTATCGAAAGAAAACGTTGAAATCTTGCCTCTCATTCAAGCCAATAAAATTTAAAGAATTTTAACGGACTCTCATGATATGACTAAAAAGGCCTAAGAGTGTCTGCATCAAGTTTCAGTCGGAAATCACCATTGTTGGCCGCAAGAGCAGTGATCGTCGAGAATTTCTTAGATTTTGTACCACAACTTCAACTCGTGCCTTGACCTAGGAAAGTTTTGGAAATAAACCTAAATTTGCAGAAAAATATCTTTGAAATCTTATCTCCAATTTAAGCCGATAAAACTTGAAGAATCTTCACAGGTTCGCAAGATATGACTAAAAAGGCCGAAGCGTATTGTGAAGGAAAGAGAAATAAATTAAAAGTTCTACATAAAAAATTGTTTATTTATTAAATGAAGTATTAAATTTCACTCCAGAAAGTACATAGTAATTTTCTCACGAAACTTTCAATGTGTAGGATGGATCACCATACCGCCAGGATGGCCCAGTACTAACGTATCATGAATTATTCGTCGCTCAGCTAAGAGAATTTTTTGTGCCTCGCTCTCAAAATATTTATGGTAGAACCGATCATTCAGAGGATCCCTATCCGAAATTGGCAGATTCAAATTGTCAACTATGTCGACTTTAATTCTTACGTAGCGCTCTTCTCTATAAGCAGCGAAGGGATACAAAGTTCCTTTAAATACTGCTCCAATTATGTATTCATTTTCTCCTTGTTGTTCCACTGCTACTTTAAAAATTCCTTCTGGTAAATCGAGATGTATACCTCTATAAACTTCGTAATAACGAACATTAAGTGTAAGTAAAGGACCATGATTTCTCTGTCGTTTTCTAGGAGCTAATTCTGAAAAAGGAAGGTATAACTAGGATATTTATTATTGTATTAGTTATCGAATTAATTTAATAAATCATTTTTATACAAAGTCTAGGAAAAAAGATAATAAAGTCTTGGAAAGGGACGGAATGGTGGAACACCCACCTTGAGGAGCTCCGCAAAAAGTCTAAAGTTTTTTTCTTTACAAAAAAGTAGGGGGAATATTAAATAAATACTGAAATTGAAAATGTACTTAATATTATAGATATCATATTTACCAATAGGATTAGGGAAAAGTACCAAAATGAAACACAAAATAGCTATCACAATCTTCATTTTCTTGAAATGAAGGAAACTTATGAAGGATATCGCCAAGAGTTAAACTATTAAATTTTCTTGAAATGATTTTAAGATATATTCTTGTCGCTATCTCATTCGTCATTGCAAATTATTTGTATTTCATTAATCTGTTTCTCACAGTAAACTCACAGAAATACTTCAGATTTATAACATTATCATATACAATTCAGAAGGATCAAAATTACGACTAGCAACACTTGTATAAATGCAAAAATGATTGAAGTCTAGAAAAGAGTTATTTTTATATGTGAGTCAACTTCGCCAGGCAATACATATAAATAAATGAACACTGTTTCTAATTAGGCAATCTACGTCTATAAATATTCACTTATCTTGAACGTGAAAAAGACAAACATATTCATAAATTATTATATAAATTGGCACCTTCCCTGGGATCACGAGACGTTGTAGTTGGTAGGAGGGCTTCAGGGTCTAATCGGACGAGAGACCTGGAGAAGAAGAACTAGAGGGACCATATCTATGCTGTTCTGGGGAACTGAAGGGCTTTCGTCTGCGGGACTTGAACTAAGCAGTGATCTTTCCAGGGGGTAATAGCAAAGTCCCTTGGAATATGGAGGGCGCGAGTTCTCATACTCCTGAGCCAAGATGTGATCGCCGTGTCAAGGGCTGAATGGCACTAGGGTTACCTGATCCTTTGACACCCAACTTGTCCTCCTCAATAGAGGCGGACATGACGGGGTCCGCAGGAAGGTGGCCAAACAGAGACTTCAGAACACTGGGTCGAACTCCTTAGTATCTAAACCCTCCCCCTGCAAGCGGGGCTCTGCAAGGGATCTTTTTTATGTTTCCTAGCTGCTCGTGGGACTAAAATGATAGACAAAAGTTCAAAAATTAACAATGAAGGCTCCGTTTCGGGGACTTCAGCTAACCCATCGCTAAAGATCGACAGCTCCACAGGGGCTATTTCCCCTGAAGTGTTGGACACAATTACCACTGAGGGCAACAATCAAGTTGCCGCGGTGGAAAAAAGTATGACTGGGCTCTCTGTAAAATGGAAAGACCGTAATGGTACGCAGGAAAAGGAAAGCCCGTCAAGCGCGGCTTTCAAACAGCAGCCAAGGCTCCTCACGAGGGACCTTGGACAAGCCAGGAACGTTTGGAACCACTTCTTTTGTTTGGTTTCCTGGCGAGAGGAAGAATGACTCACAAAATACTTCCCCGAGTAGGGAGTTGAAACGGCCGAAGACTTTAGAAACACAGAGTCTTACTTTTGCACAGATGGCGAACGACGCCCTGGTGAGAATTTTCGTCGCGTCGGGTTATCCTGATGCCTGCCTAACTCCAAAGGAGCTGGACAGGCTGAGGGAGGAAATTATAGAAGAGATTGACGCATTACACCGCGAGGGGCGCTCCCCCAGATTCGATGACATCCTCCTCCGATCGGGGGCCATCGTAGAGAGGAGGAGGTTCTCATTCAGCACTGCCAGGAGAACAAGATTCCTCTGCTGTTGGGTTGTGATGCGAACTTTCACCATATAGTGTGGAGGAGCACGAACATCAACGGTAGGGGAAGAGACTTATTGGAATACTTAGCGAGGTAATACTACCACATTCCAGAACAAGAACAAGAGTGAGGTTCTCGATCTTACTCGATGCTCGGTAGAACAAATCCCAAGGAAATCGGCGATTTCAAAGATCAGAAATCCCAGAACATTCTTTGGGACTCATACAAGGAGAAACTGGATGGTAGGCTCGTGGAGTTTCCCACAAAATATGGTACCATAGATAAGTTAGAGCACCCTGCGAATTATCTGTGGAGGGCTCTGATTACATCATATGAAAACAATTGCCCTACAAGTATAATAAAGTCTAGGAAAGGGGCGGAATGGTGGAACACCCACCTTGAGAAGCTTCGCAAAAAGTCTAGAGCGATGTACAATAGGGCAAATAAAACCAAGCTGTCTTCAAACTGGGACAACCACAAATTGGCTTAGAATGAATAGTAGAAGAACATCAGAATGTATGAACAGGGAGACTGAAGGGGCTTCTGCGAGGAAGCTGAAGGCATTCCAGGGGCAGCGAGTCTCCATACGATTCTGGCGAAAGATCCGGAGGCTCATCTCGGTCTGATAAGGTTCGAAGAAGACGAGTTTGCCGAGGACGAAGCAGATACCCTGAACCACCTGATGGAAGTTCACTTCCCAGGTTTTCAGCGAAGGCAAAACGACCGAGAGGAGGATTGTAGGGGCCAGGAGAGGGAGTAGACCGACTGGAATTTCGCTGCAAAGGTCGTGGATATAAAGAAGGTGGAATGGGCCATCCAGCCCTTCCGCCCGTTTAAATTACCAGGGGCGGACGGCGTTTATCCAATGCTCTTACAGAAGGGCATGGACAGTGTCGTCCCCTCTCTGACAAAATTATTAAGGGCGAGTATCGCCCTCAAGCACGTGCCATCAGCATGAAAATACGGCAGAGTGGTCTTCACTCCTAAATCTGGGAAGGAGGGCTACACTGCTGCTCAAGACTTGAGGCCGATGAGTCTGACGTCGTTTATTTTGAAGACGTTGGAAAAGCTGTTCAAAAGATATATCAGAGTTGAGGTGCTTACAGCCTCTCCACTATATACAGGGCAGCACGCCTTTCAGACAGGCCACTCTGTGAAAACTGCGCTCCATGCTGTTGTAACAAAAGTGGAACAGCAGCTTGAACAGGGGGAGGGGGGTACGCTGTTGGAACCTTCTTGGACTTCTTCTCTGGAAGTCATCTGCCAGGAGGCTTTGATGTTTAGCGTGCCAAGCCAGCTAGTAAGCTGGACAGGGAGCATGCTGTGTCGAAGGCTAAATGAGAAGGATCATTATACCCAAGTATATGCGGATGATTTTGTAATCCTAGCCAGGAGGGCTCATCTGGACATATTGATGGGTCTAACTAGGTCAGCGCTACGCATCGTAGAGCTCTAGTGCGACAGCTCGGGGCTCTTGGTAAATCCGGAAAAGACCAGTTTGGTCATTTTAACGAGAACTTTCTCGTTAAAACTTTGTACTTACAAAGTACCGAAGGTCGAAGCTCCTGCATTCCGTGGTGTGAGGCTGATGATCTCAGAGTCGGTTCAATATCTGGGAGTAATCCTGGATAATAAACTGAACTAGGCGAAGCATCTAGAAACGCAATGCAGAAGATTCGTCACGACATTTTTATATGTGTAGAAGAGCTTTTGGTCTGACATGGGATTATGGGCCTAAAATGATCGCCTGGCTCTACTCTGCTGTCCTAAAATCAAGGCTCATATTCGCGGCCGTGGTCTGGTGGCCAAGGGCAACACTCAAAACGATGCAGGATAGACTGCGACGATTGCAAACGCTAGAGTTTATTGGCGTGACGGGAGCAATAAGGACTACGCCCACGGCAGCAATAGGCTACATGCTCGGCGAAGAGCCCCTACACTTCGCGACAACCGCCTGGCGGCTCGTGCGATAAGCCGACTGTCAAGAGCAGACAGGTGGACTTCGGGGACTGAACACACTAGGCTCCCCAGTGAAATCAGTACACTGCTAAATCTATGTATGAGGCAGGATGGAATAACAAAATGCTTCAACTTTACCAGG